>JBBMKF010456667.1:0-11817 GCA_037834155.1 Curcuma caesia | reverse complement strand
CATCTTTATGCTTTTCATGCTGTATCTTATGTATGTTACACCCTTATCTGTGCATTTGGCATCGTATTCTTTATTTCTTAGTTCGGAGGACTGCTTGTGTGTTTGTGTGTTTCAGGACGGAAAACGGAGCTAAAAAGGCGATATGGAGCATACATTGAAGATAAGGCAAGACAGGATCGTGCCTCATAGGCACGACCGTGTCTATCACATCCAGGGTCGTGCTTACATAGCACGGGCGTGTCTTCAACCAGAGGACCAACAATCTTTGGCCATGCCCCATAGGCATGCTCGTGCCTTTCCTCTTGCAGCAGCAAGACATGGTCGTGTCCCTCAAACACGGTCGTGTCTCCCACCAGAGAAGCCCCTATCCATGGTCGTGTCCAACAGACACGGGCGTGCGTCCTCCATAGAGTCATGCAAAGACATGGTCGTGTCCCTCAGACACGGCCGTGTCTTCCAACAAAGAAGAGCCAACATCAGCCCGTGCCTCACAGGCACGGGCATGTCTCCCAGCAGAGTGCAGAATTGCTATGGTCGTGCCTCACAGGCACGGCCGTGCCTCCCAACAGCGTGTCTACCGTTCTTGGCCGTGCCTCCACCATAGCTGGGCGACCACACCCGGCCGTGTCTCCCAGACAGGGCCGTGTGACGGGGGCGTGCCTGGTCGAATTTCAAGGCATTTCTTGGGGGTCTATAAATAGCCCCCCTTAAGAGCCCTGGAGAGGGGGGAGATCTTGGGGAGCCACCGGAGCGTGCTAGAGCCACCGACGCCTCATTCCAGAGCTAGATTTGACGATCCGTTCATCCGCTTGGACACTCCATCGCATCTACATCCCACCTTCGTGGAGATTGCAAATCAGAGAAGAAGAATTCATTGATAAGTCTTATTTCCTGATTTCTCTTAGATTTCTTGAATATGATATATTATTTCCATTCTTCTTTGCATTGTAACCTCTCCGATATGGAGTAGTCCTCCAGATTCTAGGATGTAGGAAGACTCGGGATTATTGGATGATTGTAAACTTGGGATTTGTTAATCTACCATGTTCTATGATATTATTGTGCAATTGCTTTGTAGATTTGTGCTCTATGCTTGTTTGATGATATGCTTATGAATAGTATGAATCCATGAGGGTAGAGATTATTCAAAGTTTGAGAAATTCTTAGGATCGTATACTCGAGACACCTCGTGACAAGAGGAGAGTCTTAACCGGACCTTCTGAGGAATTGTTTAAATTATGGATAATATTTATAAGGGATAACTAACGGTTGCTTAGTGTTGGAGAGATGTCTCAAAAAGGGATACCTTGTGACAGGGGGTAGGAATCTAGTAGTATTCTGGGACGTCTGCGTGACACAGGAAAGTCTTGAATCAGACTATCTAGAATCATCTTAACTCAACCTAATTAACATTAGAACACCATTGATTTTTTTCAAGGAAGCCTGACGAGGTCAAATTGGATAATTTAGTTAGAATCCCTACAATTGTATAATCATTGAGGAATGATAGAGGATCCAAGTCAATCAATCAATACCCCGAGGAATCCGAAGTCCTAGAGTCGCTTTCCATCCATTGTCACAGTCGAATTCTATCTTCGAACTAAGGTTTAGGAACTCTAGAACACTCCGTCTCCCCCACACCAAACCAATTCCAACGAACTCTCCACTCTTATTGTGCTAGGATAGTAACTAATTCCACGGTCCCTGTGGATTCGATATTTTATTACTTGACGACATTCTGTATACTTGCGGAAAGCCCATCAGTTCTTCCTGGGAGGATTTGACCTTGGCATGAGCCTTAGCGACCTCTTCGTGAAAGGATTTGAGAACTGCTTGAGATTTCTCTAATTCTTGCTGGAACCTCTCCGTTCTAAGTTCTATTTCCTTCTTTAATACCTCCATCTCTTCCATGGTTTTCCTTGTGGAGGTTTGCGCCTCTTTAGTGGCAAAGCGGGCTCTCTCAATCTCGACACTTATTCGGGCTTCATCAACTTCTCGGGTAGAACTCTTCAGCTGGTTTTTCAGATCAGTCACTTGCATCTCTAATTGCCTCTAAGTATACAACATCATAGGAACTCGCTTACTTAGCTCTCGGTGCTCTTTCCAGACCTAACAAACGACAATGTGTCAAGTAGGCGGTCTTTAGGTAAGGAAAAATATATTTAAACTTTAGTGAGTGAACTTACTTTAGCCATAGAGCAGTTTAAACGCTCACTCAGGATACTAGTGTCCAAACGGGACAGTATCTCAGTCTCGTATCTACGAAGCTCATCTATTGCCTGCCTAGACTACTCTTCTTGAGAAGCTTGTCGGGGAGCTCGAGGAGGAAGAGGATGGGCATACGCTCGTCCCTTTTCAAGCATCGATTTACTAGAGAAGGCCGATGCAGTCCCTGAAGAGGAAGCTGGAGATTTTCCTTTATCGTACCGATGTTTGGTTCTGATTTCTAGAAGGATAGATCGCAGGGCAGAAACCACCAGGGGAATCTCTACAATGAGGATCACCTGAGGGCTCGAGAATTTCAATAGGAGGCTGCACATGATCCGGCTCAGCCCTACCCTCTTCAGATTTCTCACTAGCCTCTGTGCTCCTTTTCTTCGATCTGGTCTCCCTGATGGTCTCTAATACAGGACCCTCGGATAATGGTTGGGGGCTTGAAACATTATAATTTGGCATCTCCACCACCTGGTCTGACTCCTCTTCTTCAGACGGACTAACAACAGCAAAAATATGAACTTCCCCTTCTGGTGGGGTCTCTTTCTGTGTCTTCTCCTCTGCTGCTGAGGACTCGGTCACGTCTTCAGACACCCACCAACTGTCAATGGTAAGGTCTCACTTCAAATTCTTCTTTACGGAAACAATCAACATGAGTTCACCTACAAACAGGAAGGAAAAGAAATTTTAATTAGTATTAAAAATGAACTTCATATAAAATAAGAAAACTTACTCAAAGATGCGTCGAAAGGGATAGCATTGGGGCTTAAACCAGCTTGATATAAGAGGGCTTCATTGTTTACTTGTAGGTTTACATCAAACTTGAGATCAGATAGGATATGAGATGTAGAGAGAAAAGAAATCTCTAGCTTGAATTGACCTAAGGGAGGTTGAGGAGGTAGAATTGAACGCCAAGAGGTCGTCCATGTATAAGGCTGAGAAGGCTTTAGGAAGAAGAATTTATACTTCAATCCTTTATGAGCGGCCAGATATTTGGTCAAGAAGTTACATTCTGGACTCGCTGCCAGGTAGATAACTCCTAACTCTCCTCGTTTAGGATAAAAGAAATAATGAAAAAGCTGAGAGTCAAGAGGAATTTGATAAATCTGGAAAATTATAGAAACACTATAGATCAAGCGATAACAGTTAGGAGCTAACTAAGACAAGGAAATTTGAAAATAGGTAACAAGGTTTTGAAGGAAGGACGATAAAAGAAATCGTAGCTCCCCTTCTAACTGCCCTTGGAAGAAGGTAACATAACCAGGAGGGGGTTCGTGGGGCCTCTGATCAGGAGAGGGAAGTTCAATCTCATGATAAGAGGGCATCCTGAACTGCGCCCTAAGCATCACCTCATCTCCTAGGGTTAAGGCCGACTCTTGAGTCTCATACCAAGGGAGGTCCATGGATGCACGCTAGGGTTAAGAACTCAACAGCGTCAGTCCACTGAATCAAAGGATAGAGTCAAAGAATGGAAGCGGAGAAGACACGCAGGCGAGGTATGAAGACAACGAGGTGAAGGCAATAGATAATAGATCGAGCGAAAGAGGTGAAGAAGAAACTGGAAAACAAAGAGAACGCGAGCTGGAATGATCGAGACTTACTAAAAGAAGTGAGATCGCCAGAGGAGAAGGACAGGGAACACACGGATCAAATGAGCAGTGTAAGCTAGGGTTTGAGCGGGGAAGTGCGAAAGAAGAAGAAGACGAAATCGTAGCTTAAAGTTGAACGACCATCAAATCCTCACCGTTGAAAATAAAACTGAGGGGTCGGATAAGTCGATAAATTAATCGAACAAGTGCATCTAAGACAAAACGAGATTAATGAATAAGTTTAGCGTATTGAGTTTGACTCAAGTCCAGTCAGTCGAGAACACATGAACATCAAGTATCATCAAGTCAAGGTATAAAGAAAAATAGTAAGACTAGGGGTCGGTCAATTAATGAAGATTGCTTTCTAAGTCCTGAACGAACTCCCGAACTCATCCTCCAATCTCGGATTACTGCCTTAAGCATGGGTCGAGACCATCCTCTAGTCTCGGTTTGCTCTCTTTAGCTGGACTCGAGTCTCGATTTATTCCCGCACAAATCCACTAAATATAGTCCATGATTTGGACATATTCAAGTCTAGTCAGTCAGACTACGCCTCCTTCGACTAGACTAGGTCAGGAAGCTTATGATCCGGCGAGAATATTTAGTAATGACGTGGACAATGGGTGAGAAGAGAGATACGGAAAATAGGTAATTCAACAACCTCATTTTGAGGTCAGCACATTCCCTAGCACATATGCCGAGATCTTCCTAGCCTCAGTCGATGTACACCGAGCTCTTACCATAATCTTAGCAAATGCCGACCTCATGACTTGGTCCCGGTATCATATACCGACCTCATGACTTGGTCCCAGCCTCACGAGCAGACCTTATGACTTGGTCCCGGCTTTACGAGCCGACCTCATGACTTGGTCCCAGCCTCATGAGCCAACCTCATGACTTGGTCCCAACTTTACGAACCGACCTCATGACTTGGTCCCGACTTTACGAACCGACCTCATGACTTAGTCTTAGTATCTCATATCCATGACTTGTGAGATCAAGTCATCATGTTGACCTACATACTAGTCTCGTTGCATTAACATTGTCTCTAAATGTTAATACTTGACTAGGAATCATTTAGAGTAGTGTTCTCTATATCATCTCACTATCGATTCAACCAATCGATTGATATAGATACGATCCACCTACTCAAGGACGTTACTATACTTAGTTATTTGGCACCAATAAAAGTAAGTATAATAACCATAATCAAATGTCTTTATAAATAGAAATATGATACAATGAGTCCATACAACAATCATTATATGATTGGCTCTAGGGCTCTTACTAACACAATCATACGCTCCAGACAGCTCGAACGTACATATGAGAGCTCGGTCACACGCTTAGTTCAACTTGACTACACATATAGAAGAGATAGACTACTCGCTCAGGTCCGCGCGGACATACATAGGAGAGCTCAGACACGTACCTAGTTCAGTTCGGCGACTCATATAAGCTCGAATAATGCCCACACAGCCCGGTCACTCATACAAATCGGTCACATATCTTCCGACCTCAGGCATCATGTCAGCCATCAACGGGCAATTATGATGACTCCTTCGCCAGACTTATCAACTCATCCAAAAAGATAAGGATAGAGACCGAGTCCCCAGACTTGGTCCCCGACAATCCTAGTCGTCGAATGAAGATAATCAACACCACTGAATCATTAAATGTTCGAAAACTATCAGAGATCGGTCCGTTGATAGTGCCATCACAGCCAAACGCAAGTGGTGAAATCCGAATATCACGTCCCCACTACCTCTATATAAACCCCACGGGTATGAAGAAAAGTCATCTTGAATTCTCTACGTATATTACCACTCCTGTTTTCTCTCTTCTGACTTAAGCATCGGAGTGGCCTCACCAGGAATCTCCAACGCCCAGCTAATCCGGTTGTTCAGTTCTTTCTTCCTCAGGTTCTTCTCGTCGATGGATTAACAAAGGTTAAGGTGACATTTTATTGACTGATGGTTTGACTGTCGTTGACATCGAACCGAAACACTTGTAATTGCTTTTCTAGCTTTAACATACAAAAAAAATCGATGCATATCACTAATCTTGAAAGTTTATTTTCCTTGAGATAATAGATTACATCAAAATCCTCTTTTTTTCAAATTTACAAATTTCTCCCCATTATATCACATAAAATGTCATGTGATTAGAATATTTTATCTAACTCCTTTATTTAAAAAATAAACAAATTAGTCTCCAAATTTGGCATTAACCTTTAAGTTTTATATTTTTAAATCGTAAATTATATTTTTTTTATTTAATCTTAATCCTTTAATCAAATTAATTTTTGTAACCTTCAAAGTCTTCAAATTTCTTTTATTACACTAGTTAAAATTTATTTTACCTCAAACAATTATATAATTTCACCATTTGCCCCAACATTAAATATAAAATACTAATGTTCTTCAATATTTTATAGTTTAATTTTCAATTTAGAAATTTCACATCATCCTATTCTTCTATAGGTTTTTATTTTTAGTTCACACATATTTCCACCTAAAGTTATACTTTGCATCTCATTATTAATCTAAAGCATTATGTATTAATACTTAATTATTTGAACAATCATGATGGTTATTTAATGATGAAAACATTTATTTCATCGACTTATTATAATTTATTAATTTAATAAGCTGCTGGTAGTTTGTGTATTATCCTAATTTGTTATACTCTTCTAAATATATTTCCACAGTCATATTGGTTAGAGTATACCACTAAGATATATCAAATGAAACACATTTTCATTTTTTTTTAAAGAACATGAAGACAATTTTTTTCTCCATATAAGATTTTATATTTTTCATCTCTCTAGACTTTTTCCATTGAGGTATACAAAATATATTTTCGTTTAAGAAAATGACAAACGTTTAACTTGAAACTTTCAGTTCAATGGACAAAAATTATAGAAAAATTGGATTCCCAAACAGGCCCTTAGATTTATTTTATTCTTTTTGAGTTCTGATGAAATAATTGTTTTATTGTATAATTCACATGAAACATCAATTTTTATGAACAACTACTTTCTCACAATTTATTCTTGGCTATTACTATATCAAACGCAAACATTTATTTTCGTGCATCAAATTGAAAAATATCTATTCTTATTATATTATTCTGTATTTTATTCTTTGAGGATAATTATTCTATTTCTTATTATCAAACATACTACATAGTGCATCACCTTTTCACCAGACATATTACAGTGTATCACAGAATATGGAGGGAAAGAATGTTACGAGCATAAATCAAATATGCGTAAACGAATTACTAGTGATTTGGATATATCCAAATTGACATATCCAATACGCGAGCATTACGAAAATGCAAGTGGTAGACTGCCTATCTCCATTACATTCTATGGCCACCAAAACATGAGCAATAAAGATGGTGCAGAATGGAGTATAAAACACGACCATTCTGTGATAAGATCAACTTGTCCATTCTCTAGTGGTGCTCAACACTATGTAGTATGTGCAACTATGAAGGTCTACTATAATTCATGAAAAGGATAAGAAAAAAAAAACTACATCACGCATTTACACACCAGTGATTTTTGCAACAAGCATGTGTTATTGATAAAAATAATAATAATAATATAAGATATCATAAAACAGATTATATATTCTAAAATAATTTTTACAAAATTTAAAATTATTGAAACTATACAAGAAATTGAATTATATGATAACAAGTTATTAAAAATTTCTTCTAATTCTTTTTTTCAATTTGCATTGTTTATTTATATCTTCGTATCGTAAAATATTACTTCTAAATTTTATCTCTACCAATCATGTTTTTTTAATTGAATCATTATCTAGTCGTATGTGGGAGAATCTAATTTGGAGAATAACTAATTGGACGTCAAGGTCGATACCTGATGTTACATCATGGATGATGTATATTTGGAGAAAACTATCAAATATTTGTAGAAAACTATCATGATGATACATCATGATGCATGATGCTACATATGGATGCTGTATATCTTTTTCAATATGTGGAATTATTTGATAATACAGTTTTTTTAAAAAAAAATGGCTCCATATAATACTGCAATATTAATGCTCTATCATTAAACTTGAGTAATAGGAAAAAGAATTTGTTGTTGAATATAGCCAAATGTTTGGAGGAGACTAACCTGAAATTTTAGCCAATCAATCTTTCCAAGCTAACCTTCCTAGAGGATGAGAAATATCAATTTTTTAACTTCAAAATCCAGCCATCTTCTAGTTGATAATTTATTTATTTATTTATTAACAGCGTTCCTGTAAAATAACTATGGGTTTTTAATGAAGTTGCCGTCCATTTGTTCCTGATGGTAACTACTTGTTTATTCAAGAAAAAGCGATGTAAGACCTGCAAGACATGCATTCCAGGAGGTATGAGATGCACAAACATAAAGGAAAACAGAAACGAAGCGGATAAAGAGAAAGGGCAGAGGAAAGAGACCTGAGATTTTTGAGTTCTAAAACCAAACCAACCCCCCACCATCATCATCACTAACTTTAGCACATCAGAATTTAATGTTTGAAACTTGTCTGTCCCCTAATACATTTCCTTCCATTTAAGCAGGTTTAAAAAGTCAATGGGGGATGCTCACATATCATGTTCACGTAAGGATGACATCGCGAGTTTAGTGATAGTCAATGGAACGAATTATTAATTCCTGTAATATTTTAGTGAGACTTTGAAAATTTTACTTTTTCCAACACCCATTCTAATCCACCATCAGCCACATGGATTTTCTTTTGGGAAATGAGAAGTCCAATTAAAATTCTCTCATCTCATGATACCCACCTCATGTGTTGTATAAAAACTACACAAATGTAAATCTATTTAGAAAAACATTCGTACCAGCCAAAAGGTCTTAGCTAAATAACCCTTACAACTCAATTGGGTCACGATGATGAGCATCATGAGCACTTGTTGCTCCTCTATAAATTACAGTGCTCTATTTAGATCCTCAACGATCAAACAAACCACCAGCATAGCTTGTTTTCCTTCCTTTTGTCATCCCAAACCCAAGAGGTACAAGTTCATCAAAAGTCAGCATAAGAGTGCCATGGGAGATGATGAAACCCAAAGCTTTCAGAATCCTAGATATGTGGTCAAGAAGGTGCTCGCAAGGCCCCAACATGAGGGCAATGGAGCCATTGTCAGGAGGAGCATTGGAAGGTGATTTCTTATCAGTCACTGTTTTCTTAATCCTTTCTTAAACAGAGGATTCAACTAACATGATTCTCACTTGGAAATTGTTCTTGTGCAGGGGAGAACTAAAAAACTTGGATCCATTCCTAATGCTGGATGAGTTTTCAGGTAAGTAATTAACCTCTCTATCCTAATATACCCACTGCATTGTATTAGTAATGGATAATTCAATTTTTCCTCTTACTATTCCACACCAGTATCTGCACCAGCTGGGTTTCCTGATCATCCGCATAGAGGTTTGTTTTTTTGTTCATTCAGTTCCCAATTTGGCGTAAATTCATTAGCTTTAAGATTCTCAATGTATCCATTCAATGCCAGGTTTTGAGACTGTTACTTATATGCTGGAGGTAATACATTAATTTGCTAGTATGTATAACATAGAAAAGACCACAAATTTAGCTAAGAAGTATAACATGGCACATAAATCATGGAATTCA
This sequence comes from Curcuma caesia, assembly GCA_037834155.1. Classification (NCBI taxonomy): domain Eukaryota; kingdom Viridiplantae; phylum Streptophyta; class Magnoliopsida; order Zingiberales; family Zingiberaceae; genus Curcuma; species Curcuma caesia. Next base: position 2,351 of record JBBMKF010456667.1, on the reverse strand, counting down.
GGGAGCCTTCACTCACCAAGATTTTGCAGGGCATAAGGGCACCATCAGAGCTGGAGATCTGCAGGTACTATTGATGATCATCACTCCTCAAGCTTATTGAATAATATTTCATCAGTTCACCTCCATACTGCATATGATGGGTCATGACTTCTAATTTCCTCAGTGGATGACTGCTGGTAAAGGAATTATTCACTCAGAAATGCCTGCTACGCCTGGAGAGAACAAAGGGTTGCAGCTATGGATCAATCTCTCCTCCAAAAATAAAATGTAATCGCCAGTCTAGTCCTCTCAAATTTTTCACCCTTTGAAAAAACACGAAAAATGTTCCTAATAGAACCGAGCAACCAGACCAATATGGTCCGGTTTCCAATACCCTAACAATGTTAAATCTCGAATTTTTTTCCCCCAATGGAAGTTAACTTTGCCTATTCCCCTCAAGGATGGAACCGAGATACCAAGAGCTAAAAAGAGAAGACATAAGCGATGTGGAAAGAGAGGGCGTTACCGTCCGCATCATCGCCGGAGAATCCTTCGGCGTCCAGTCGCCGGTCTACACCCAGACTCCGACAATGTACCTCGATTTCACCTTAAGCCCCGGATCCCAAGTCCAGCAGCGGATCCCGCAGTCGTGGAGCGCCTTCGTCTACATCGTGGAAGGCGAGGGTGTGTTCGGGGACCCGAGCGCGGCGGCGGCGGGGAGCCGCCACGCGCTGGTGCTAAGCCCCGGGGACGGGGTGGAGGTGTGGAACAGGGCAGCGAAGCCGCTGAGGTTCGTGCTCTTGGGCGGGCAGCCGTTGAGGGAGCCGGTGGTGCAATACGGGCCGTTCGTGATGAACACGCAGGAGGAGCTCGATCAGGCGATCGAGGACTTCAACTGCAGCAAGAATGGGTTCGAGAAGGGGAAGTACTGGGCATCGCTGAAGTGAAGTCAGAAGGCCCAAATACATCCGTTTAGGCCCAAATTGAAGTTTAATGTTTCATTTGATGGGGCTGTAGAAGTTGGGCTGCGGATGGTTTTCTGCAAACATCATACATGATGTCACATCACAACTCGACTCGAATTCAAGCTCAACCAAACTTTTCTCACGTCGTGTGTCGTGTCAATCATCCGTCATGTGGGTCAACTTATTATAGTTGACTCATCTTAACATAAATTTTAAAATGATTAACTTATTTGTTCAAATAAAATCAAATTTATTTAATCACCCTTTATAACTTAAAAATATTAAGTGCATTAATGTTCTTAGTAATGATCACTCATCTTATATTAGCAAGTCATTCCTACCGAAGATTCTATTCTAAGTCAGCACATTGGCACTTTTGTAGGATTAAGTAGATGCCATCAGTCAAACTCCTCGAGCTTTCCAATCTGAATTCTTCGAGCTCTCCCTTGCAAGCACTCCGAGCTTCCTCGAGCTCTCAATACTGAGCTTGATTCCCTAGGCTTTGTATTTCGTTTGTGGCCTACAACTATCATTACAATAGTCCATTATAGTTGCAGGTCATAATCAATCATGGGCCACGATCTCTGCAAGGTCCTCTACAATCCACGCCTCAACAATTTGTAGTCATTAATTACCTAACAACTAACGTTAAGGGAGACAGTGAAAATTAAGAGTGGCATAGGGTTAGGATTTCTCTTCCTCTAACACCTATAAATACCCTAGGTATGCACCATAGGTAGGGGCTCCTACTCTCTCACACTTTTTCTCATTAGCATTTCACTCTTTAATACTTTTCTATTACTACTTTACTTCTGCAATAAAAAGCTTTGCCGAACAATTTCGATGCTCTTTAATGTGTGCTTCCTTATGTGCAAGACAATCCATGACAATGACATCCGCTTCAACATCCAATGCACTAGCAGATTTCAACTGTATTATTTTTTAGCGTTGTTTGTGGTAAATCAATTGAATTGAACGAAGATGATTTTGAGATGGTGATGACAAGAAGAGCTAATCCAAAAGACCTTGAGTCTAGACATAACCAAACCCTATCCAACAACTTGGAGACAGTGATAGAGCCCCTCACTGTAGCAAAGCAAACCCAACGATTCACACAAGCAATGGAGTAAGTTCTCCTGTGCCAATTCAATAACACTGCCCTCTTACACCAATACTCAAACAGAGTGAAGTATCGAGTGTTCTTAACAACTTTGTTCGGATCGGCAAAGTAGGGGTTCAATATGTTGAAGCTCAACAACATTCATATATATATATATATATAGAGAGAGGATTGATATCCTGATTGATATCCTGCGTGATGAGTTTACGTGACTCCGTGCGCGATAGCCGACGTGGCGAGGAGTTTCACTGTTCATCCTCCACCGTGGTCGAAACGAAATCCCGAAA
>JBBMKF010456657.1:0-11818 GCA_037834155.1 Curcuma caesia | reverse complement strand
AAAAAAGAATACGAAACTTCTAACGAGTTACATTTACAAATTACACCTGCAGGACCGTGCGATTGCTATAAAAGATCTGATTAGGATTTCTATTTCATGGAACTTGCATTTAGAAAGGGATGAGTTAGACTATAAAGATGGTTTTGATGTGCGACCTCATGGAACTCTTATATTGTTGAACCCAGAAGTCACATCTGAGAGAGCTTTAGAACTTTTGCCATCGGATCCATGCTGATGGACAGACTGAATTCTTCTTGATGGAACTTTTTGACCAACTTCCTCGGAGCTGACGGAGAAACAATGCCGTACATAGATCCGTTGACTTGTGCTCTCAGTTGAGTCGGTGCCTGTGACGATAACTAGTAATACTGCTTCTTTCTCCATGGTATCTTGACACTGCCAATTCTGAGGTATTCCATCAACAATCTCTTCCTTCGTGCAAAATTCATCGAGACGAACAGAAACTTCTATTGTCTCTCCAGGTTTGATTATGCCAACTGCTGGTTGAACCTAAATTTACGAAAATGACAAATAATGAAAATGAAGTTATGTTTCATGCAACATTTCAACTGATCCAGAAATACCACAGGAAAAACACAATGTAACATTAGTGCCCAAACTCTAATAGCTTTAAACAACCATGCACCATAAAAATATTGTGAATCTATCATATTTTGAAGCATCTAAAAGAGATTGCGCCTGATGCCATCCTAGTGTTTCTCCTGTGTCTACACATGTGTGCATGAGTGTGCACGAAAGGTAGCTCATTGTCTAATTTTTGGGAGCATTGACTCAACTCATTCATAACTCGCCCAGAGGTATCTCAACAAAGAATGCAAAAAGGACTGCTTACTTTGTTCTAGACTAACAGCTCCAATACATCAGGAAAATACTCAGATCCTAGTTTCCAGTGACCAAGACATTTAGGTTGTGTTATAAATAAAGAAATGCCTAATGAAACAACTTAGACGAATAAAATTAATTAATGCCTAATAAAAGAAATTTTCCAAAGTTTGAAAACTGTAATGTGCCAAATTCTCGATGGCATGATACATTAACATAGCTGCTATAAATCTAGTAATGACTAAGACAACCAAGTGAGAATATACAAAAATATAAATAGAATGTTATGAAAATATATCTTGATAAACTACAAAAACTCCACCAAGAAAAAACTATCGAACCATAAAGTCAAATATACCTCAAGCCAGAAAGGAAAGCCAAAGGAACAACTTGAAGAGAATTCTATTGAATTTTCTGCCGCCGCATTGGATTGCCCTTCACAAATGACTTTGAACACAGCTTTATATTTGTCACATTTATTTGAGATACCAAAAAGCGAAGCTTCTTGGTTTTGTAGAATAATGTTATCTGTGCTAACAGTAGTTTCTGGAACAGCATAACATTCTTCAATTAAGGATTTTATTTTGTCATTTGATGCAATTATGTGGCCATACTCTTGCCTCCTTATAAACTCATCAGCATGTGAAATTTCCACACAGAATATGCACCTCACAGGTTTGTGATCACTTTCGGTAACATCCATACATGCTTCATACCTAGTGCGTAAACATATGAGCTCATCAGTTAAACCATATTGCTTTCTTTACAGAAAAGATACTTTAAAAACCAATCTTACATAGCTATTGATGAAACTACAGGACATTCTGAAGAGCAATCAGCTGCAGAGACTGAACGGCTATCACGATACAGTATCCTGTCGCACCAAGCAGGAATACGCTTCTTCTCACCAGAATCATATCCTAAAAAATATTGTGACACAGTAAGCTTCAGTAACACCATAAGAACTATGTAAAAATATTTGAACGGCAGTAAAATTTTAAATCAAAAGTAACGAACAAAAAAATTATGCATGTCACATATGTTATAAGAAACTATGGAGTATAACAAAGATAAAAACATAACCTTCATAATCTTGCGAATAAGTTTGCAAAATTAACTTTGACAAATTCTACCTGATAAACCTGGTTGGTTCCTTTCAAACTTGTATGTAGGGGGAAATTTTATTTGCCCTTCACGCATTCCTTGGAAGACTCTGCCTGCCTTCATTTCAGCTCGGAGTTGATCCTTGTCTCTAAGCCAATCAAAGCACCTTTGAGAAATCATGTCTCTAGCTTCATCATAAGTGATGCTATGAAGCCGGTAATTAAAATCACCAAGAAAAACCACCATGTCAGCTTCAGACAAGTCAGGTTTGCCATCATCAGATTGAGATCCCACAGACTGCCAGCCATAACAAGAGGTTCTGTTAGAGAACTAGATCATACTCAAAAGAAAAGGTTGATCAAGACAACTGGTTTTGAATAATTAAATTATTACGTACATTCACTCCACGAAGTTGGACAGATGTAGGACCAGCTACAAAACAAAGAAAGAAAAAAAATTACATTGAAACAAAAAAGATTGTACATTTAATAGCTAACCCTTCCAGACATCTCCATTATGCCCTCAGAAGTAAGAGTATCAAAACCTGAAGCTCCATGAGCCCCTGTAGTTGGCCGACTAAAAGATAAGGTTCGATAAACATGATCAAAGTCAGCATTTCTCCTACTAACAGCTTCCAGATGTGCAGCAAAATGGCAATTCACAAAACATATGGACCGATCATAGACCCTCATCCTCAAACCTACAGCACCCTGTATAAAATTTTTAGATTATGACCCGTTTTGCTTATCATTTTAGTTAAAGCATACCACAGTATTCAGAAACCAGAAATATCCAATGATGGATGAAGGATCAAATAAAATTCATAAAAGCACTAAATCAGGGCATGGTAAATAGTAATACATAAACGACTCACAGACACAGAATATGAGATATCTCATTGCATCAATCTGTTACAAACTTTTACAACATAAATGCACTATACATTTTATTAACAACCATACAAAATGTCAATATACAAATGATATAACTTTGTAAATGAAATTACATTTATGTCATCTTAGATTCAGTTAACTTAAATTAGTTGGAATGGATTTACGAAGGCGCCAGCTATCAAGTTGGTTGGTAAAGACCTTGGAAGTTGTTGCCAACACTTGGAATAAGTTTAATATGCATGACTTGCAAATTAAAACAAGTATTCAGTAAATACACCAATCTTATAAATTAGGTTTTGATTTAATCATCTGAAATTTCTAGCAAAAGTTCCAAAGAAACATAGATGAAAAAAATATTTTATGAAGAAATAAAAACTCGTTGAATGTATACAATTACATCTAGGTGAGTTTCCTACCATAAACTTAGCCACTATAAAAAGAGATGATTTGTTGGAGGGTTTCAATGCATAAATGGAAACTATTCCTATACTTTGTATTGTATGATTTGTAAGTAGATAATGGATTTAGCTCAGTCATCTAAATCTTATGGTGGAAGATATATCTCCAAGGTTTTAAAAAGATTAAGCAGGTCATACACCGAGGGTCACCACATAGTGCATATTGATAATGTTTCGACATGAATCAAGAACATACGGTGTAAGAGCACATTGGGGTCACCACATGCGCCCTTGTCAATTTTTATCTACATTGAGTTTAACTAAAAAGAGATCAAATTATGAATAGAAAGAAGTGTTCAGCATATAACCTTGTTACCAATAGCACGCCCAAATCCACACGGTGCAGCTGCAGCATCAACATCACCAATATATTGCCTAAGGCCCTTCCTAGCCCTAGAATATTTTAAAAGAGATCATACATAATGAATTCACTAGTACAAACAACATATTTCATTTGCATAATTGAATTGAACATATCAAATTATTCCAAAATAAGGGAAGGAATATATGACAACATCTATGAAGCATATACCATGCAGCAATGAGTAACCCTGCCAATTGCCTAGAACCAACACGCTGAAAAGATGATCCTTCATCTAAGGTCTTGCCAATTGCATTCAACCACCATTGACCATTAGCACTCCCTTCGAGTCCTACCTAAGATCATAAGAGCAAGCACAAATTTAAAGAAAGTATCAATGACCATAAAACAAAATTGCATGTGAAATTCTACATAATTAGGTCTAGAAGTTATATCTCATAAGACTGTAAATATGTCCATAGAAATTAGGCACACACCCACATTGAACTTAGCATATAATGTTTTATAAAATTAAACCGAAGGTCCATATCCAGGATTTTACAGTAGCACTCAACTCATATTTGTAGTTGTCACTACTACTAGTCATTATCAATGCTGGGAAGAGTGAAAGTATTTCTGTAGCATAAAGAACTAAACATATCTATCCAGCTAATACTGTTATAAAAGACCCGAATCATTTCCCACCAGATAAATTTTGAAAAAAAGAGACAGAAATATGATTTTTTTTCCCCTTACACATAAAGGTCAGAGGGACTGCATTTTTTAGATATCTCAAATTGTTAGGAGTGATTCTCCAAAATTTCATCCAACTTAGTTCAGCAAATTAAATTGCATTCTTAAATTATTATTAATCACAAACTAAACTTTGGTGCACTATGCCACAAATTAGTTCAGCAAACTTCTTCAGTTGATGGAAGGAAAATCTAAAATATACAACTTAGATATTCAATAACTAAAACTTGATATTTGCACGCAATTGTTTGCTTCAATTTTATCACATAAAAATGGTCAACACAAGCCTAACCCTTGTTGACCAATAGGCCACCCACTACTGAAGTGGTTGATGCATTTCTTATCAATCAAACTATCATAGAGATGAAGTATGTCATTTTATTTTTTTTAGAATCTAGGTGTCCGGTCTTTGCCTAACTAATCCTAGAGGTAGACGGCCTTCCCCCTTAGTTTGCCTATCGGGTAAATCCGGAGCACAACTTATGCACACTCAAAAACCGACCTCCAAGATATTCGTCCCATTTGGAATTCAAACCCTAGTCCTCTTATTGATCCTCTACCAGTAAGTATATCATTTGTCCACTGTGTAAATTCATGCATATATATGATTGACGTTACTGGAATAATCATTTGACTTGAAAGGTCCAGTTGTTACAAAAGGAACAAAGAGATTTTTCTTTCTGATATTCATGTGGCGTGTGAATACTGCACAACTGACTCTAGCTTGACAAGTGTGTTGACTAAATATAGATATATATCTATAGATAGCAAGATTCTATACATGACCTCCTACTTGGATATTACTTATCTCAAATGCTCAAGCTGTTAGGAAATAGAGTAGCTCTAAAAATAATAATAATACACAACAGTGAGCAAACCTCCTTTTCACTTAACAGAAGTTCTTAATTCAGCCCATTATCTATTGCACTTCAATGAACTACACGATTAAATGAATACTAGTAAGTGATGGGAGATTGCAAATGGTGATTACTATGTTTGTTGGTTACAGTAGAAAGCATCTCTAAGGATAGGGATTTGCTCAAATGTTATACTAGGATGGACATGATAGGTTGGACTGGTTGAAGACCTGTCCCAAAAGCTTTAAGATGTCAGAAAACAATATTTTCTTTATATTCTTAGGAATCCACCTCTTTTGTATGGTAGCAAACTAGACTGATCTGGCTCAAGCCATGAACTAATCCTAACTATTTTCAAATCACCATCACTAGCAGAACTCACACAGGACAATCTACTTAATTTGATTGGATAGCCACCTTTCAAAAGGCTAAGCAATTGGGAAAGAGAGTAATTTCACCATTACAATCATAACGCATTAACTAAGTATGATAGAAAAAGAGAAAATTGAACTTTACATAGTCAAAACAGATGAAATAATATTTTATGTTCCCTTTGATTTGATGCTTTTAATAAAGGAATAGATAAGACTCAAAACTGGATAGTGTGGAAAAGAAAAAAAAAGGTAAATATCTTACAGTCTCTTTAGCAGCAGCCATTGCTAGGAATCCAGCACCCATTTCGACCTCTTGCAATCCAACAACTACTAATCCAACCTCTGATGCTGCACTACCCAACCAAGAAATAAGTGAATTAGGAGATGCTCTTCCTTGACCGACATTCCAAGTTCCAACCAAGATCTTAATATTTTCCAATTTCATATAAGACTGCTCCTTATTAGCCAACTCTGTTCGTAATAAATCATCAAGTGGTCCAGAAGATCTGATATTCCACCCACGAATGCCACCATGATGTGCCAATGTATACATATATGAGCCTCCTATGACCATTTTGATGACTGCACTACTATGTGCAATCCATTCTCCAAGCAGATTCCCATCAAGATCCATAACCTGAACTTTGCCACTGGCATAACCCACCCACACCCTTGGTCCATACGTACAAATTGACTTAACAGAAGAAGAGTGATACTGACACTCTTGTATCCGGTTGCCATTTCCATCCCACTGGACTACAGAGCCATTTGAGCATCCAGTCCAGATCATTCCAACCATTGATACAGCTATGGCTTCTGTTCTCCGCTGATCTTCCATAATGAATGTTCCTTTAACAGCAACTCTGCGAACAACATCAGCTGCTCCCATCAGGGCATTACGAGAACGTTGGAAAAAGCTAACTGAACCTTGTGACTTTTCCTTCTTTGATGATGAAACAGATTTTGTCTTCATTTCATCTTCAACATTCAGATCTTGTGCAGATGGTAGATCAAGCCTAGTCTCTACCTGTCCATCAATACCAAACACTTTCAATAGATCCCTAGAATGGGAATCCCTGCAGAATAAAAATTGCCATCTGAATAATCGAGGGAAGCTGTTAAATGAACCATCAATGAAGCAATTGATAGAAGTTAGCATACCATAATGCAAAGGATAGACTACCAGCACTCCATACTTTAGAGCTACAATCGTCTGATGCCATATATTTTACATCAAAAGAAGGTAAGGTGCAAACACCATTCACAGTAAATTTGCTCCTTAGGTCAATGTACGACCTCTCCATTAGTAAAGCAGCAATATGTCTTTCCTCTGCTTTGAGAGAAAGGACCTTGCCAATGGCATCCCATGGCCATACCTTTATAGCTCCACCATCAGAACCAGACCATATTTCACCTGGAGTTGAAAGTTACATATGTTACAAAATGTGAGCTCCCAAAAACATTCAGGTACTTATTTCCTAAAATCACTGAAAAGAAGTATAGTATTCTAACTTGTACCATTTTGGAGGATGAAGCATTAAAATCATGAAAATTTATCAAGACAATTCTAGTAACTCCGAGACTAATTAGAACAATTAGTATATGACAATCAGCTCAAAAAGTATATTTCTTGACAGTTGGGTATAAAAATTTTGCCCATGCAAGGCATGGGCAAAATTTATTGTTCTATCTTACAAACAGGCACATAAAACAAGATCAAGATCAGTGTCAAGGTTCATGGTGACAGCAACAATTTGAGTATGAGCAAGGCTTCTATGAGATTGGTGACGACATCCAAGACAATCGTGATGTTCGCGAGAAGCTTATGCAAGGCGTACAACAAAACAACGACACAACAACGACAATATCAACCGAGACATGACAACAGCGAGGTCCATGAGCTTCCAATGAACTTTCATGAGGCCCACAAGGTTCACAAAACTTCCACATGCAATGTGAGGTCAACATGAGACTTCATTCTCTTCCCCGATGCTTTCCTATCCTCCTTGGTGCTTTTGGCATCATTTGTTAGCACACACAACATAACATCGGCATCAAATCATTCAGCTGAGAGCCAAAACCCCTACGTGAAACAATATTACAAACCTTGCTTGACAAAAAAAATTATCCAACACTGCACCTTCTATATATTTATGAAGTGTATTTGTTATGAAACAAGTGGTATGCCTATGCATTGCTTTATACTATGCAATTTATTAAAGACTACAAAGATGATGTCTTCCTATAATTTTATAAATCATATATATTAAATTTATTTTTTAGGAAATTAATATATAAAAAATTGAAGTTCAAAATAAATTAATTTTGAAGTTTTTATAATAATAGATAAACAATTACAAAATGAAATATTTTGCAAAAGCTGATTCCTAAATCAAAAATAAGCCATAAAGATGTACATTTAAAAGTTTTAGTATGTATTATATGGCATTAAATTTAAATATGTTTATGATTAGAGTTGATTTAAATTATGGGAGAAATGAAAATAATCTTTTAAGGCAATTTAAACAACTTTACATATTATACTAAATTTTTTTAGAAAAGTCATTATGTATATTAATATATAGAAAAATGTTCAATTTGCCTACATATTTTGATCACTTTTAAAATAACCCTAGACTTTTAAAATTATTATTTTATCCCCTAGATTTTATTTTTGTGGTTGGCTACCCCCTCTATCATTAGCCCCTAACCCCCTCCATTATCCCAATCATGAGTGTTATACGTGATGCAGAGTTTGTTAGTTTCAATGGTGCAAGATGATTTCAAAATTAACTTGCACCCCATTAAATCATGGTTTGTTCTGTGATTTTGTGTTTAAAAATCACAGTTTCCAATCCTCTTGCAGCCAGGAACTTAAGAATATCAGTAGGTCTTCAAAATCTTCTCATAAGCTGATTTTAAAATCCACTTGCACCCATTTGGTCCAGCAATATGTCATTTTAGTGAGGGAGGCAAATTGATTTCAAATTCAGTTTGCACCTCATAAATCATAATTTCTATAGTAAAACCAGACTTTGTTACTCTTACAACAGAGAATCTAGGATGCTCATATGTACTTAATATTTGGACACGAGTTGATTTCAAAATCAGTTTGCACCATTGAAATTAACACACTATTAGACATAGGGGTGTCAAATGGGTTGAGCTACCAGCAACATGGCAAAGGTCGTGCTTGGCACAGCCCACCAAAGACCAAGTTGTGTCGTGTTGGGCCCAGCAGGTCTTTGAATCAAGTTGCGCGGTAGGTGCTCAACCAACTAGCTATGCCTAGCACAGAATAAATCTAGACATAATCTGTGTGTTGAGTTAGGCATCACCTTTTTTATTTTATCTATTTTTTATTTTATGAATTTATCTTTTATTTTTCTAAATTTTATTCTATTTTTAAATTTTTGCCCTATTTTTATGATTTCCTTTTCTTTTTTGAACTTCTTTTCTTTTGCTGATTTTTCTCTTTTAAAAAATAATTAAATACTAATTCAACGTGCAAATCGAGCTTGGATAGGTATGAGTCACCTGAACGTGGGCCCATGACAAGCAAAGGGTGGTGTGGTCATGGGGCATGCCTAGCATAGCTCAATTAGTGTTGTGTCAGGACACAACATGGAAACTTCATGCGCCGAGCAAGCTCGTCTCATGCCCATCCTAAGCACGTCCAATTGACATGCATAGTTGGATAACAGTTAGCATCCTTAAGTTCCTAGCTGCAAAAGGATTTATAAAATATTTTTCTACTTATAAAATCACAAAACTTATGATTTTATAGGCTCGATACTAATTGAAAATTATCATGCAACATTGTGTAACAAAATGGATGGAAGATGAATTTAGATACACTCAACTTGTGGTAAAATTTTAAGGATGTATTAATGTCCTTAGGTTTCTAGTGGCAAGAGGGTTCAGAAATTTTACTCACATAATTACTCTCAAAATTGCAAAAAAACATCATTTTTATGGGACACAAACTAATTTTGAAATCAAGGTGTCATTAGAACTAGCAAGTCGCCCGTCACATGGGATGCACGTGAGTCGGGTTAACAATGAGGTTAACAATGAAGGATAGAAACAAAGTGTAGGGGTAAAATGGTGATTTTGAAAATTTAGGATGGCATTTTAAAATTATGGTGAAATTATGGAGGCAAAATGAGAAATTTTCTCTAATTTATATTCCATTGTTAGATAATATTATAAATGTATGCATTAGTTACAACATAGTAATATTAAAAATTATTCTAATTTATATGAGTGATTTTAATGACCCTTATTTTAGGGCAATAGCAACATATTTTTATTTTTTTTAGGTCTTATGGAAACTGAGATGAAATAAGTTTTATCCGAGTTAGGGAGGACTATATCAACAAACCTTTTGCTATTTTTTTGGACTAATGGCAACTGATATTTCTAACCAAATGAAAGCAGGACAAATTGTAGAGGTAAACCTGGTAGGGAAGGGAAGTACCATAAGATGAGATAACCATAGATAGCACAGGAGATCGATGGTGTGCCTGCCATGAAAGACCTTCTCTGAACGGAAGGCAACCGCCACAAACACTACTGCTCCCAGCAGCAGTCGAACCAGAGACGGGATCATCTGGAGCAGCGATGGGTAATTCCATTTTCCAAGACCTGATTTTTCCATCCTTGTGGCCGCTCCAGATCAAGCCATTAGCGGCGTCCACCGCCAAGCACAGCGTCGGCGACGCGCGGCAAGACTCGTTGAACGGCGCGCTCTTCTCATCACCTTTCCTTGCCATGACCCCGGGCTCCCAGTTCTCGAACACATTCTTGAGGTTCCAAACCCGGAGGCCGGACTCCTGGCCGGCCCAGAGCTGCGACCCGGCGCAAGCGATGATGCGGAGGAAGGACCCCGCCTGGGTTTCGCGCAGCGGGTGGGGGCGCACCTCGAGCGCAGGAGGGCGGCCGGTATGCATAGCGGCGCGGACCGGAACGCGGAATATGCCGACGCCGCCGCCGCTTCCCATGAACTCGGGCACCGTGCCGGGGGAGCCTCCGAACTCGGACATTGCGCGCTCTAGGGTTAGGGATCCGTCCCCGTCGGAGTCGGCGCAGTGGTGGTCGAGGGAGAAGGAGTTTCCTACGGATCCGCCAAGACTGGCGGGTAGGGATTGGGTGGGGGGCGGTGGAGGGTGGAAGCCGGTCTCTTCGAGGGAGGCGGACTGGTGGCGGCGGTTGGTGCGGCGGGAGGAGCTACCGGAGGAGCAAGGCGCGGAGTCATCACTGGTGTAGTAGTGGCGGCGAGTGGTCGGGTCGTCGCCGCCGAGGCTCTGCTTGCGGGTGGCGTTGCGGCGGGCGGCTCCAGGGAGGAAGGCGTCCAGGTTGAAAGGCTGGCTGTAGGATATCCCTTTTCGGTAAGGGGGGCGCGCCACCAAATCGCCGGCGGCGTCCTCCTCATCCTTCTTCTCCTCCATGGGGGGATCGACGAGTGGCAGGATGAGGGGTGAAGATGGAGTGAGGGAAGGAAAAGTGTAGGAATTCGAGGAATGTGATGGATAAAGATCAATGGAGGAGAGCGGAAGCAGGGGGAGGACGGAGATGGTGGCGACATGCGCGCGAGAGATCACGGACCTCGACCACTTTGTCTTCCCCTCCACCCGTCGTCTACCCGCCGTTGCCGTTGCTTCTAATTAAACCTTTGGTTTTCCTGGACCACCCGGTTTATTCCCTGCTTGCCTTAATAACCGGACCGGTTTAATCCCGAATCACAATTGCCTTTTTTGTATAATAATTCTGTGTTGTATGAGCATATATAATTTGATTTAAGTTAAATTGTGTATGTGTTTTTATTTGATAGAATCTGTCATCCCAGTAGTCTTACATAGTCAATTTCATGATCATCTATGAAGAGGTAAATCGATAAGTTGTAATTGATCATAACGGACTAATTAATATATATATTGGATGTACATGGAGTTGCAATTGTGTACATGAAGCTCATGTAGCTTGGTAACTCGAGAGTTAGATTTTGCTAAATAGCTAACCTAGAATGAGTGGTGAGCTTTTGAGATGCTCAGGGGACTCTTAAGGCGTGGAGGAGGAGCAATGAAGACTGGTGTGCTTGCAAGCATGAAGGGATTGGAAGACATAGAGTGACCTTGGAGAGCTTAGTACATTTGATGGCTTGTGACTTAGAATGATGATGCTTAAAAACGAAAATCTAAGATTTCATTTCACTCATAATTTCTCACTACTCTTT
>JBBMKF010456638.1:0-11819 GCA_037834155.1 Curcuma caesia | reverse complement strand
GTGCCAAAGAGGCACAGCCATGCCTCATTTCCAAATAAGAGTCAGGGCAAGGTCGTGCCTATCAGGCACGGTCATGCCTATCAGGCACGGTCGTGTCTATCAGGCACGGTCGTGCCTATTTTCTCGAGGACCATCTGCTCTTGGCCGTGCCTAACAGGCACGACCGTACCTATTTTCCCGAGGAGCAGCTGCTCTTGGTCGTGCCTATCAAACATGACCATGTGACAGAAGAAGCCAGGCGTGTCTCCTGGGCCGTGCCATGAGGCACGGCCGTGTGGCGTAAGGCTGACAGGGGGGACATATAAATACCCTCTTTTTTCCCTAAGAAAGGGGGGAGTCCTTGAGGTGATTGAGAGCCACCGTAGTCGCCATCCGGAGCTAGATTCAGCATTCTATCCATCCGTTCGAGACTACTCCGCCGCATCCATCCACCGTCGACGAGGAGATTGCAAGACCAAGAAGACCATACTCATTAATAAGTCTTATTCCCTATTTTTATCTCAGATTTAGGATTAAGATGTATTACTTTCATTCTTCTTCGTGTTGTATCCCCTCCGTCATGGAGTAGAACCTTAGATTCTAGGATGTAGGAGGAATCGAGGTGTATATGGATGATTGTATCTATGGATTTGTAATTTACCATATTCTATGATATGTTTATGCATTGCTTTGTGGATTTATGTCTTATACTTGTTTGATGATATGTTTATGAATGGTATAATTCCATAGAGATGAGGGTGAGTTGTAGTTTACGGAAATCATAGGATCGTATGCCCGAGGTGCCTTGTAATAGAAGGTGAACCTTTAACCAGACTTTCCAAAGAGATCTTTAGACTACAATGAATCTTTATGAGAGATAGCTAACGGTTATTGATTGTTAGGAAGAGTTCCTTAATTGAGTATTCAGTAACACAGGGTAAGACACTAGTAATATTGTTGGAGTGCCTGGTGACAGCGGGAGAGCTATAGAACTAGGCTATCTAGGTCGTTTTCTTGGACTAGTAATCGTGACATTAGAGAATTCATGATTAAATTCCGACGAAATCTGACGAGGTCTAATTAGATATTTTGGTTAGAATCTCTACAATTGTGTAATCATTGAAAATGGTAAGGAGTCCATGATCAATCAACCATAATCTCGAGGAATCTGAAGTCCTAGGATCGTTTTTTCAATCCTTTTACTTAGTTGATTTCTCTTCGATCGAGGTCTAGAAGCTTCATTTCACTCTCACTTCCCCATCACAATCCAAATTACGTGAACTCTCGACTCTTCTTGTGTTAGTTTAGTGATCGATTCAATGGTCCTTGTGATTTGATATCTTTTTATTATTTTATGACGGCTGTATACTTACAGACCTATCACCCAACAATGATAACACGCCAAATTTTATATACTGGTTCTATTTTTATATACTGGTTCTATTTAGATACTCATCAAGAGGGAGATGAGAAAGATCGAAAGGGTAGAAAGGGATCAGTAGAGAACTTGTTTGAATGTTGTGATTGTCATGTCTGAAGTTCATGACGAGGGGAGGAAGCATCAGACAAAGAGGAGAAAGAGCAGCTTCGCTCACTCCTCCATTGCTCCTTAACGCATGAGAACGGCGGCGACACCATCTCTTTGGCCGCCTCCTCATCTTTCCCGTGATCATGGCCTCCTTGTTCCTCCGCCCTGAGCCTCTCCAGCTCCTCTGCCACTTCCTCCATCGAAGGCCTTGCCTCTTTGTGAAACGCCAGGCACCGGAACGCTAGCTCCGCCACCTTCTTCACTGACTCCATGCTCTGCCCGCCATCGCTTTTTTCCCTAAGCACAGGGTCCACGATCTCCTCCACCTGCCCCTTGGCGATCCTGTCCACCGCCAGCGCCGCTAGGTTCACCTCGCTCGGATCCCGCCGAAAGTCCACAACCTTCATCGCCGTGATCATCTCCACCAGCACCACCCCAAAGCTGTACACGTCGCTCTTATCGGACAGGTGGAAGTTCTGGTGGTACTGCGGGTCCACGTATCCCGGTGTCCCCTGAGGCGCCGTCGAGATGTGCGACGACTCCGGCGCCACCGCACGCGACAGCCCGAAATCCGCCAGCTTCGGCCGCAGGTCGTAGCCCAGCAGGATGTTGCTGGACTTGATGTCCCGGTGGTAGATGGGCGGGTGGACGGCGGTGTGGAGGTACGCGATGGCGCTCGCGGTCTCGGCGGCTATCACCAGGCGTGCCGGCCACGGCAGGCCGTCGCCGAGCTGGCGGTGGAGGTGCTGCGACAGGGTGCCGTTGGGGACGAACTCGTAGACGAGGATGTGGTGGCCGCGGCCGATGCAACAGCCGAGGAGGTGGACGAGGTTGGGGTGGCTGACGGAGGACACAAGCTTGATCTCGTTGATGACGTGCATGACGTTGTCGGTGTCGGGGTGCTTGAGGCGCTTGATGGCGACGAGGCCGCCGGCGGCGGAGAAGCGACCCATATAAACGACGGCGTAGGCGCCGGAGCCAAGCTTGTAAGCGTCGGAGAAGTTGGCGGTGGCGCGCTCAATGTCCTTGTGGGAGTAAACTGCGACGGCATTGCAGGAGGTGTCGGAGAGCAGAAGGCGATGGGTGGCTGTTTCCTCTGTTTCGGCAGCGGCGTCGCTCCGGCGGAAGATGCAGTAACAGAGCAGCGTTCCGGCCAGTGCCAAAGAGGATCCAGCTCCGATGCCTGCGATAGGAATCAAGTAAAGAAGGGTTAACGATTTGCTGGAATTTCAAAAGAACAGGGAAATCGATGGAGAAATACGGAATTATACCTCCAATTATAACCCAAACTTTGATATCAACCTTGTTGCACGATTGATCCGATGAACTGCACTTGGGGACTGCTCAAAGGAAGATAACACTAAAGTAGTTTAATTTTTACCCATTTGATAAAATCAGATCTAAAATAGTTTAATGTTTTTATAAATCCTTCACTTAGAAAATTTTGTTATACTCTTATTTATTCAATCGAAATAAGGGATTAGGTGTGAACTGTGAAGGGGGAAAGCAACCGGAGGGAAATTGTGAGTGTGACGGAGGAAGACTGTCTACCTGATTAATCAGCCAACGCCGGACGCTTCATTATCGAAAATAAATAAATAAATAATGGAGGATACACGCGACTCACCTCTCACGCAACCGCCACCGTCGGCGAAGCCGTCGCCGGTGAACCCTTCATTGCAGCCACACCGGTATCCCGTACTGCCGTTCCTTGCCGGCAACTCTACGGGGATGCAGGTCGCGTCGCCCGCGCACCGGCACTCTCCTCCGAGCCACCACCCCACCTCGGCCGCCCCGAACACGAGCATCGATTGATTGAAGTCGTACTCGCCGTACCTCACCGACGTGAACAGCAAACTGCACCGCCCTGCTGTAGCTGTGAAATTCTCCTCGGAGTAGAAACCCTCCGTCCGGCCGCTGGAGTAGCACCGGATGTCACCCCCGGAGGGGCCGCAGCTCGACAGG
The DNA here is from genome assembly GCA_037834155.1 of Curcuma caesia. NCBI lineage: Eukaryota > Viridiplantae > Streptophyta > Magnoliopsida > Zingiberales > Zingiberaceae > Curcuma > Curcuma caesia. Next base: position 8,347 of record JBBMKF010456638.1, on the reverse strand, counting down.
TTGAGCCGCTGCGAGATGATGTCGGTGCTGATCCTGCACTCGGGGACCGCGTTCGCCGGGCAGCCGCGGAGGAATAGCGCGTTGCTCGCCGTCATGGCTAAGTTGTCCCTGAAGAGAACGCCCGCGTCGGCGACGGAGCGGTTGCAGGAGGCCGACACGTCGAGGATCAAAGAATTGGCGGTGAAGTTCCGGACAGGGTACGTGCCGAGGAGAACCACGCCGGAGTGGGAGCAATTGAGGGGAATAGGGCAGCCAGCGGAGAAGCCGAAGGGGTAGGAAACGGTGGTGAAACCGCAAGTGCGGTTGCTACATGATGATTCCCCGGTTATGGAGTCGGCGGTGGCCGCGACGAGTAGAAGGGCGAGGAGGAGGGATGAAACCATTGCAGCTGAGATTAAGTGTAGAAGGAAGGAAGGGCATGGTGATTTGAATTAATTAGTGGTGGTTACGTTGCATATAGGCAATTGATTAAGGCTTAATTAATGTATTTAGGGCGATGGATTGTGGACTTAGGACCAGAGCCAGCGGGACTTGTGGGATCCGGCAGAAGAAGCAGGAGCACCGGAAGAACACGCATCTCTCTTTGGTACGGATCAATAGTCACTGATCAGCGACGGTGTTATACAAATATTGACATTATTTAATTTTAAAACATGTATGTTGATTTTTCAATAAGGTGAATGTGTGTTTTTTTTAATCTTTACTGTATTATGGTTTATTATATTGTTTTTACTTAGTTATAATCAATATTTTTATTTAGATGCTTAATTAGTCATAGTATGTGCTTTAGTTTTGATTACAAATTTTAAACCATATATGTGTTTGTTTAGTTGTACAATATATTTTTCTTTAGTTATAGAATGTGTTTTCATTTAGTTATAATATGTGTGTGTTATCATTTTCGTAAAAGAAAATTTTCTACCAGAAAACTCAGATTTAACAACGAAATTAACGATGGAAATTTTATTTCCATCACTAATATAATGACAGAAATAAACTTTCGTCTCTAATATAACGATGAAAATAAACTTCCGTCGTTATTTTATATTTTAGGGATGGAAATTAATTTTTGTCGCTATATTATGATGGGACGGAAGTTTATTTTTCGTCGTTATATTAGCGATGGAAGTTTATTTTCATTGCCATATTAGAGACGAAAATAAGATTTTGTTGCTAATATAACGACGAAAATTAGCTTCCGTTAGCAACGGATTTAATTTTCGTCGCTAAAATCATGATTTTTAGGATTTTTGGTCGAAATTTTTTCCTCTTGCGCAGTCTCGATCTCTCACCCTCCCTCTTTCGATCTCCCAACGTCGACGTTCCCGAGTCCTCGACCTCCTGAGTCTTTGGTGTGTTCTCGAGTCTTTGGCATTCCCAAGTCTCCGCCTCGTTGGTAAGCTGCTCCTCTCCTCTCCTGTCAGTTTAGGGTTTAGGGTTTGTCGGCATCGAGCCTGGCCTAGGCGTGCTCATCGACGTTGGGCCCAACCTAAGCGAGCTGGCCGGCATCGGGCCCAACCTAGCCAAGCTCGTCGGATTTGGGCTCGGCCTGGTCGAGCTCGTCGGCGTCAGGGCTGACTTGGTCGAGTTTGTTGGGGGTCAAGCCTGACCTGGTCGAGCTCGTCGGCGTTTGTTCATGCTTGGCCATGCTCGTTGACGTTGGGCCTAGCTTGGTCGAGCTCGTCGGCGTCTGTTCATGCATGGCTAAACTCGTCGATGTCGAGCTTGGCCTGGCCGAGCTCGCTAGCGTTTGTTCAGGCCTAGCCGAGCTCATCGATGTCAAGCCTAGCACGGGCAAGTTCGACTGGCCTGAGTAGTCTTTGTGTCGATTGTGCACGTTGGGTAGGATCATAATATCTAGGGTTTTTAAGGCGTCGGACCCGCCCAGGCTGAGCTTTCCAGCGTCGGGCTCGGCTTGATCAAACTCGTCGACGTCGGGCCTGACCAAGATTGTTAGCGTCAAGCCTAGCTTGGTCGAGCTCGTCGATGTCTATTCAGGCTACTAAGCTCACTGGGGTCGGGCTTGGCCTGAGTGAGCTCGATCGGTCTTTTGTCTTCGTGTCATTTGTGCACGTTGGGTAGGATCTTAAGGTTTAGGGTTCTTAAGGCGTAGTGTACTTATGTTTGTTATAATATTCAACTCCTCTTCCTGCAGTTGTCCAAGAGACGTCGTTTGAGAGACTCCAAGAAACCAAAGCTTCTTCTTCCTCTATTTTTGTAGAAAATTGTAAGTGCTATTTTTATATACAAAATAAAATATCATATGGTTGGATTTGGGTACTTATTGACACTAGATGATTGTACTAATGTTATAGTGTTTGCTGTTGAATTTAAATTATATGAATGATATATGATTGTTAGTATATGATACCAAAGCAAAACCTATGAATAGAATATATCTTTTTTTTACATCAAATACCAACATTAAATAATTATCTACCTATGAATATATTAGTTCATTTTTTGCATAAATATCAACATATTAAGGTTCTAATGATTTAATTAAACTTTACATAGTTTGGCTACTCGGTAGCTTGGTCAGCCGCGACCTCACATTCGATGGCTTGGTTGGCCATAATATTAAGGCTCAAACTCAAATTGAATGTTTAGTTTAAATTTAAATATTATTAATAGTATTAAGTGTAAGTGCTTAAGAATTAATTTAACTATCTGAATGTTTAGTTTTACATATTATTTCTATTCAATGAAAATTTATTATTGCAGAAGGTTATAATGTATATGAATAAAGTTTGGATGTACAATAGATAAAAAATAAATTTATCTGAGCTGAATATTATGCTGGAATTGAAGAGTTTGTGAACTTTACTAAGAGTCATCCAAAATGCATGAATGGTGTAGAGTTACTTTGTTCGTGTAATCATTGCAAATGTAGAAATAAAGCTTTTCATCATGAGGATACTATGAAAGTACATATATATAAAAATGATTTTGTTCTAAGTTATTACAACTGGTACTGTCACGGAGAGCTTATCTGTTTGATCCAATTACAACTTTGGCTGCTTCTTCATCTGACATAATTACTCTAGGGGAATCAACATCTAATAAGAATGTGATGTAATCAATAGTTTATGACGTGATGAATGTAGTTAATCATTCCAATATAGATGAAATACTAACACCTAAATTTCAATAACTATATGACATGTTAAAAACTAGTGAAAGAGAAGTATAGGAAGGTATTACATCTGATCATTCCTAACTATTAGCTACTGCAAGGTTATTGAATATTAAGGCAAATCATCATTTCTCAGAACGATGTTACAATGACATTTGTCAATTGATGTCAAAGTTGCTCCCTATTGATCACCAAATGACTGATAATTTCTACAGTACAAAGAAATTAATAAGGAGTTTAGATTAACCCGTAGAGAAGATTGATTGTTGTATAAATAACTACATAATATATTAGAATGAAGACAGTAAACTGATTGAATGCAAAATCTATACTCACCCTTGTTATAAACATCATAGTCGCATACCAAGGAAGAAAAAGAAAAATATTGCATGACAAGTTGTGTATTACTTTCTGTTAACTGTTAAATTCAACGTTTGTATGCATTTGCTACCACAGCTTGCCACACGAGGTGACATCATCAGCATGTGCATGAAGGAGGTATAATGTGTCGTTCTTATGACTCTCTTGTATGGAAATAACTTGATACAATATTTTCCTCCTTTGTGATGAAACCATATAATGTAAGATTGAGACTTTCTATAAATGGATTTTAACCATTTGGTTAGTCGGGACCACAATATTCATCTTGTTCAATTATATTAACACCATATAATTTACCTCTATGAATGTGCATGAAAGACGAATTCATATTTCTGACTGTGCTTATTCCAAGTCCAACAAATCTAAAAAAGAAGATAGATATTTTCTTGCAATATTTGATTGCCGAGTTGAATAAATTAGGAATGTAGGATTATAGACTTATGATGTTGCAAGTAAAATCAATTTTACCTTGCATGCTGCCTTATTATGGACGATTAGTGATATTCTAACATACTCAATGCTGTCGAGATAGAGCACGACTGATAAATTAGCATGCGCACATTGTATGATAGAGTCTGATACATTTTGATTACTTTTGCAGTGGGAAGATATCTTGGTAATTTGATAATTACCATAAATTTTTACCAATTGAACACCCTTTTAGGAGAATAAGAGAAATTTCTTAAAGAATGTTGTAGTAAAAAAAACTTCTGTCAACAATTAAGTCAGGTGCAGAAATCATTGACCAATAGACAACATGGACTCTTACCAGCATATGAGCCTAATTCTGATGAGATAAATAAATACATTGTTAGGATATACAATATAGTTGGAAGAAAAAAAGTATATTTTGAGAGCTACTATATTAAAAGTATTTATTGATTTGACATAATTTAAATGTCATACATGTCGAGAAATTTTTTTTTGATAATATCTTCAATACAATGATGAATGTTTCTGGAAGAACTAAAGATACCATAAAATCGCATGAGGAATTAAAAGGATTGATTAACAGACCTGAGTTACATCAGAATAAAGCAACAAATCAATTTTCAAAGGCTTGTTATATATATTAGAAAGAGAAGGTAAGAACAATTTATGTAAATGATTGAAACAATCAAATTCCCTGATAAGTATGCTTACAATATGACCCGATGCGTGAATATAAATAAGTTACAAATGTTTGGAATAAAGAGTCATGACTATCATATGTTCATGGAAAGACTTATTCCAATAACTTTTCATAACCTGCTACTTAATAATGTTTGGCAAGCATTTATAGAACTAAGTCTATTTTTCAGAGATTTATTTGCCAAGTATATTATAACGGTCGCTATGCTTAAGCTAGAAACTAACATTATTGTCATTTTATATAAGCTTGAGCACATATTCCCACTAAGTTTTTTTTGATTCAATGAAACATCTACTCATTCATCTACCTTACGAGGCACAACTAGCTGATCCTGTTTAATATAGATAGGCATATTTATTTGAACATTTTTTAAGAAAAATTAAAGAATAATATTCGTAACAAAGCAAGAGTCGAGGGGTCAATATGTAACGCTTATTTGGTTGAAAAAATAACTTCTTTCTGCTCATAATATTTTACTTATAATGTCAAAAACAAACATTGTAAGTATCCTAGAAATTCTGATGATACTCAACCAATTGATCCAATGATGTCTCTATTTTCAAGTTTCCTAGTAAGCCAATTAGTGCATCTATTTGAAGATGATTAAATCAACAAGAATACCATGCTGCAAGAATATACATACTCCTAAATTGTGAAATTGTGAGGAGATCAAACCTTACGTAAGTGAGTTGATTAATATAATCAAACACTAATCCCTTTTTGTTTGTTTGGCATCCCAATTGTCTTAAATTTACCTTTCATCCACCGCAGCTTCTATTAACAACAACTTCAGTATTAAAATCCATCAAGCAGTGCAAGTGAGGTAGAGGAAAAATTAAAGATGAAATTTGTATTGTGATTTCAAATATATATAAGTTAAAAATAAATAATTTTTCATACATTAAGTATCAAATTTTGACCTAATTTATATCATACTTACTATTGTAGGTAAACGATCATAGCATATCAAATGTAGAAGATGGAAAGATAATCAATCTTAAATCTAGACCCCTCCGTAAGATACAAGTATATGTTGGTTACTATGTTAATGGGTTTAAATTCCAAATGGTACAATGAGATTTACTATGACTAATCTTTAATTCTGGTATTTACGTAAAAGAATCTTAATAATAAAAATTTTGAGTTTTATTATTACAGGAGACTTGAAGAAATCATCGAAATTGAATATCTTACTTTACAAATAAAAAGGTGTGTGTTATTTAATATGTTTGGTATGATCTGACTCCCAGAACAAGAATCAGAATACACTCAAACTACAATTTAGTTGAGATTAATACAAATAAAAGGTTTAACATGTTTGAACCTTTCATTTTTACAGTCCAAGCAGGTCAGGTTTTCTATCTTGAATACCCGATAAAGGCAAGAAGAGTTAGTGAATAGTTAGTAGTTTATTATACGAAGGATCACTCGACCATAGAAATATTGAATTCCATTATGGTCCAACACCATGATGCATTTCAAAATGAATACGTGGAGAAACATTTAGTAGATTCCTAGATGATCAATATCTACCTTACTTATAGATACTAATGTACCTTAACATGAGATAGATGATGAAGAGATGTCCAACAGTGAGGAGCTTGTTGAACTAACTGAGTCTATGGAGAAGGATCCTAAAAATGTTAATATTGATGATTTAGATCATAATGATAAATGAATATTAGCATTATTGTAAATTAATTCAAAATAAGTTAGAAATATTTATTTGTTATATGTATGTGTTGTAATGTTATTGTTTCGAATGTATATGTGTTATAATGTTATTATGCAGATATAGATATGTCAGATCAGGCAACAGCACCAGGTGAATAAACTATCTTGTAGGTTGTTGGGGATTAATAAGTATAGTCATTTTTAATTCATATATATTTTTAATAACATATGTATAATATTTATATATTTTGTAATACAGTTTTACTCTAGATGAACATCGAGTTGCAGCGTACATACTAGTAAATTTAGAAAAAGAGTGCATCTTTCTGGTACTTCATGGAGGCATGTAGACAAGGGCATGCAAGATTTTTACTACCAAGAGTTTTTGGTAAATTACTTTTATTATTAAGAGTTTTATTTGTTTATACTAATTTATAAAATTTTTTTAGAAACAATATATTGATAGAGTCAACCCAAGTGAACAAGTTGCCTAAAAAACTATTCTTGATGTTGTTGATGATCTATTATGCATCAATGGAGGCCCAATTACAAGAGCTAAGGTTAAGAAGATGAAGAAAGCACTTAATGTGTTAATTGAAGATGTGAAGGTCAAAGTTACAATTCAAAAAGGTTTGATCAAGAGCAAGTCATGCGGCTTAGTCAACTTAATTCAAGCCTTGGATGAGCTTAAGTAGTCACTTAGTCTCATGTTTATGTAGTAGAGATATGTAGGCTCAATTTAGGTTCAATTTCTAGCTTTATTTGGGTTGCAATGATGCCATAAGCTTAAAATTGTTAAGTAGTCTACATAGACCTTTACTAAATGGGTTTCCTTTTGACCTTTTAGGGTTTTTAGGTCATCCTATAGCTATAAATAAAGTGGATGATGATCACACATGTAACTTTTGGCATAGTTTCAATCTAAAGCATGGTGAGGCTGTTGGGATCCTCCCGATGCAATGCTCGTGTCTACACGTTTCGTAAACGTGCGCAGTGGAAATAAAATAAATAATTAACAAGAATTATTACATTACACATGCATGACAATATAGGAAATAACAGCATACAAGGCATGGCAGGAAATTAAATTTTTTTTTGAATTAAATTTATTCTACTTGCACAATTAAAATTTACAGAATAAAATTATTCTAAACGTGTACCTCGCGATGATGATGTTAAGCTATGTTGAATCAATCGAGCGATCCTCGTGTGAGTCCCGCCTCTACTCGTGATCCACGCCAAGCTCCCGTCTGGACAACTTCGGAAGCCACGAGTCGCATCATCGTCTTTGGTACTAGCCGATGATGGATAACGATCGAATCGAGAGAAGCCCTATTCCGGAAACCATGCAACAACATGTGTCGCGATTGTTCCGGGGCTTTTAAACTATCATCGAGAATCGAATTTCTGATGCAGTTTTGGTAGTCAACTGTTGACCGCTGATACCAGACAAGTAACCGGAACCCTTTCCGATGTTGATGGAAAATTCTCCGAAAGCTTCGTAAACTTCTAAAGTTGACAAACAATCATCTAATGATCGAGATTTTATTGATCGAAAATCTATTCAATAATTAGAAACAATTCCCAAATATTGAACAACAACGATACAGTAAAATCCGAATACAATCATACAACCTTCTTCCTCCTCCTTTCGGCAGCAAAACCCACTCTCCAGCAGCCAGCTTTGTCCTCCGGCAACCAAGCTCTGTCCTCCAGCAACCAAGCTTCTCCTAGCCACTAGTCTCCGGCAACAGGGTTCTCCTTTGGGGCAGAGAGCTCCGGCTGCAAGTTTCTCCCAACGGCTGATCTCCGGCAGCAACGTTCTTCAATGAACCGGAGAGCTCCGGCTGCAAGGAATCTTCTTCCGACAGCAACCTTTCCTTTTCCGACAGCAAGAAGAAAAGGGAACAAGGGTGACGGGGAACCTTTCCCCTTTCTCCGATGGTCGACTCTGATCAGCGCACACGGGAAGGGGAAGGCCGGCGTGGTCCTCTCCATCCTTTGTCGGCGACAAACAAGGGAAA
>JBBMKF010456628.1:0-11819 GCA_037834155.1 Curcuma caesia | reverse complement strand
CACCTTCTCCTTCTCCTTCTCCTTCTCCTCCTTGGTTATCTCACATGAGAAGTGGGTTCGCACTTCGCAGGGCAGGGTGGTTGGTAGTGATAATAACAGAAGGAAGAAGCGTAGATTCTAAACCAAGTAAAAAAGCAAGAAGGCATCTGTTAAAAATCAACCTCTAGATCTTACTATCCAGTTTCAGTAAATCGAGAGCAATGTAATAAAAGAGGTACAGTTGAGTACAAGGGTGAAGTCAGGTAATACTCTCCTGTGTTATAATCCATTGTACCTTTTTAATTTATCTTCTTACATATGGTCGTGAGATCGATCGTGTGAGACCGTTAAGGTGGCGGATCCAATTTTTTGCAAAAAAGTACAATAGGTGTGGGACCGTGCGAAGTCAGATATGCATTGTGATCGATTGTAATTTTTTTATTTATTTTTTATAAATAATCATGGAATCAATCATATGAGGCCGCTAAGATAACAGATTTCACTTTTTATAGAAAGGCTATGATGCAACAAAGCTACAGAAAAAAAATAAGAGTTCAAATCCTAACAAAGTGTAATATCCTCCCGTGTTATTATCTTTTTCAATTTATTTTTTTTATATATAATCATGAAACAAGATGACGAATTTCTTTTTTTTTACCAAACAGAAGAGGTAAGTAATAATCATTTCAGTAAATATGGCACGTGATTAATTGAGCGTGGGCCCCGTTCCTTTGGAACGTTTTATTGACCTTTTTGCTCGATTGAATCTGCGCGCAGCGCCACGTGCCCGATTCTCATTGCAATACAGTTATTTGAATGCAATATCAGAATTGTCCCGGGTTTAACTTGAATATTTGCTCCGAATCAATGCTGACCTAATTAATAATTTACCATTTTTATGTTTTTTTTTGTTAAGAGAAATCTGGTGCATTAGATTAATTGTTACAAAAAGGACTAAATGACTTCCTTTATAAGGAATGCCCCGTGTATAGTGTGGGGGTAAGAGACCTGATATTTTATCTAAGTAATCAAATTTTAAAATTTCCTTTATTAAAAAAAAATTTGAAATTCATCATTCCAGCGGTCCAATACGGTCAGTTCCATAACTATTTATGAAAAAGTAAATCAAAAAATTACAATTAACTACGATGAAAGAGAACCTTAACTTCACCGAAAATTCAAAATTTACATAATACATATATGCGACGTTTGAATAACTAATTATATTGGGATGTCGCATCTATAGTTTGAATTGTAATTATGATGCATTGTAGAGTATTTTTTGAAATAAAAAATTTAGGACATTAACAACTAGTGAAGAGTCACTCATACTTTTGGATTTATTAGAGGAAGATCACCTGTCTGCTAGGGGTGTCAAAAATGAATTTGATTCGAAAAATATCAAATTAAAATTGGGAATTTTCGTGTTCAGATTGAATTCAAGTTAAGAGTTTTTGGATTGAGTTGGGTTTGAATTGATTCGGATTGACCTGGGTCAATTTAAATTTATGATTTTGAGATTTTTAAGAGTTAAATTACATTTTATTTTAAAAATTAAAATATTTTGTGTATATCGATCAATAGTAGAAAAGTTAATATAACAATCATGAAATAATGATGAAGTATTGAGATAGAAATGAAGAATTACTTGAAAAAATAATTAAGTTGGTCGAGTTATTCAAGTTATTTAAGCTCGGATTTGAGTTTGGGATTTTTGGTCGGACTCGAATTCAAATTGAGAATATTTTTTATAATATGGTTATTTCGATCCGAATCTATTTGACTCATCAAAATTGACATCTCTATAGTATTGTTGACACCTATATCGTCTTTAGAATAAGTTGAGCTCAAATGACAAATACCTCAATTATAAAAAAAAAAACAATAATAAGAATAATAAATGGAGATGCCAACTTGCATGATGTGATTTGAACCGATTGTTAAAAATAATGGCCATAATTTTGGTAGGTGGAGACAAGTAATGCAGTTGGCACATGTTTATCTTGACAATGTTCTTCACCTAATAATGCTACTAATAATTCTACCCCTTCCATTAATTCATCATATTTGACTCAACTATTCATACATATATACATATAAATTGATTAATTCGAGTCAATCCAATTTATCAATCGATTAGTCGAATTGCGTGTGCAATTTAAATATTATAGTTGAGGGTTGATAATATAGTAATTGACTGCTATTGATTCGATTTAATTAGTTTAATTGTATTTAAAATTTTAAAATCGATTTTTTAGTTTAATTGGGCCTGAACTTGTTGGGCCGTAAGGGCTGTGTGTTGTTGGGCCCAAGCCCAACTTTCTTTTCTCATGAAAGCATTGTCTTCAAGAAGCCCTTTCAAAATCTCCCTCCAAGCTACGCTGCGCCGATGGCTTCTCCAACGACAGGTGCCGATGAAGGAAATCTCTCCTTCTGTGTCCTCCTTCGCTAGTCTCTTCTATGTTTCCTTCCTAATCGTCGCTCTTTCCAGGTGACGGAAGCGATCTCTGGGCGGAGATCGTCTCCCAAGGGGAGCAACCGCCGGCAGTGCCTCAAGTTGCTGTGGTTTATGAAAGAAGAAGGAGAACGGCCTCGGATACGAACCCTAAGCAAGTGCAGATGTGAGAATCAGTTGCCGCTGCGTCGATTGCATTCCGACACTTAAAAATTTCTGGGAAACTGATCATTTTTTTTCCTATGACAAAGTCGACAGAGCAGGGAAGGCCGAGTGAGCTTTGCCCCGACCAAGAGACCTAGCTGGAATCGATCCCTTTCCACCAGGTTTTTTTTTTTTAATCTTTGTCGTTTGTAGCTTCTGCACGGGTTGGTTGTTTTATGACTTGAAAATTGGTATCTTGAACAAAGTTCTAGCTTGTGCATTAGTATGACTTGAGCGCTACATAATCTAGTGTTTTTTTTATAACTTTCTTCTTATAGAGGACGGGAAAGTATTGTTGTCGCGACGGGGGTAAATTTTAGATCCCAAGTCAAACAAAGAGGAGCACCCAAGAGAGGGAAGAAAGGAGGCAGAGCAGTATGAACTTAAGCGTTCCAATTTAGTTTAGTAAATTGAATTGAGACCAAGGAAATTTGGTTTTTATTTCATTGGTTTGCTTGCAGAAGAAAACTGGCCAGGATTCTCCAGATTTTACAAAGGAGAAGAATTACTTCCTAGAGGTCGACTCCTTTGAGTTACTGGAAGAGAGTCCTTCGCCTAAGAATTTTAGCACCTGGACCATGGGTGCAAAACAAGTTGCGGTTGTGCATGATTTGCCCGCCATTTTAGAGAGATGGAAAATCTCAAAACTTGTTTCGCAATGTGGCTCTTCACAACATTTATTCAAAATCATGGAAACGCCATTTTCAGTTCCTTCTGTACTTGGCAGTTGTGGTTCCTCCAACAATTTGACTGATAAAACACCTGAAAGGGATTTGAGGACAAAGCTTCCGTCGAAGTTTGGTTCCTACAAGGAAAGCCATAAACCAGAACTGATTTCAAATAGTTCAATAAAAAATTTGGTTGATAACAGCATTGTGGCTTCCTTTGATTCACTTATCATAAAGGATAACGAAGTAGAAAATGGGATCTGTGAAAATGTGGAAATCTTGCAAGAAGGGCATTTCTCTAGTGAGTCAAAAAAAGCTACTCAAATTGATGCATCACAATTTAAGACATCCGATGGGGAATATTTGAAGGCATTTGACCAACTTCTGATGATTTGCCGACAGTCTGCGCCAATCAATCTTGGAGAAGTCTTCTCTAGACACTGGTATGCTCTATTTTCTTCAAGTCCTCTGGAAATTATCTATTTTCTCAATTTCCTATGGCATTTGTCTTTGCACTTTTTTATTCTTGAAACTTAAAGGGGTCTATCAGTTACTGGGTACTTGCTAGGGCCTCTACATATGTTTGTTTAGCTTACTGAAAATACAGATTGCTGGAAGTGTTCTGTTACTTTGTTTCAACGCGGTTATGTGTGTTTAATAAGGACATCATCTTCTAAACAAAAAATCAGCAACTTACATTGTCTTTGCTTTTGTGTCTTAATTGCCAGTGGTGAAGATGCATTTAACTACAACAATCTGATTGTTCACCACCTTAACATGTGTTTGATCAGTTATTTTCTTCATTGAAATTGAGAAACTATTTCAAGAAACTGCTGGACAATTGGTTACTAACACTAATATCCATTTTCCACAGTGAATTGAGCAGTATTGTCAAAATTGGTGAAGGCACATATGGAGAAGCTTTCAAAGCTGGTGAAACTGTTTGCAAAGTAGTACCTATTGATGGAGATCTGCTAGTAAATGGAGAAGTTCAGAAGGTCTGTAAAAGTATAGTTGATTTTCTTTGATATTCAAACTTTAAAAGGTTACACTAACCAGATTTTTTTTTTTTTGGAAACAGAAATCTGAGGAAGTGCTTGAGGAAGTTATGCTTTCTTTGACATTAAATAGTTTAAGGGGTAGACAAAAGGAAACTAACACTAAAAATGCATGCTCTGGCTTCATTGAAACAAAAGAGTACACTCTCAACTGTCTATTTTACTGTAATATGAAATATTTGTTGAAGCATATTTTCATCCTTGAGTCTTGATGATCGTCAAGCATAAGAGTGGTGAAACTTTATGCTTATCGGGCTCTCTTTTTATTGTATATTCACTTTTATATAAAAGTAGTGTTTTTTATTATTATTTTGATTTATTCCTTCTCTCTTCAGTTTTTGCATCTGCCGAGGACCCTATGATGATGGATTGATTAGTGCTTGGGAAGATTGGGATGCAGTGCATGGTTCTGAAAATGATCATCCCAAAGAGTTCGTGGAGAATCAGGTTTTTTACATCTTTTGGAAAAATAAAATTTTGGATATAGATTATAAACAACAAAAATATTCTTATTGGTTATCGCTAGCCTTGTACGACTGTTTTATGAGCAAGCATTGTTATAGGAACAAACATATCAATGTAGTGCTACAGATTAGAAATAGCAGTTTTAGTCATGTACCAGTATATTAGTAGGTTTGAGATTATATAAATGTGTTGTGATCACATTATTCTATAGAGAAGAAACCTAATTTTCAACACTTGCATTACACAATTGTTCATCCCTTGCACACACGTGCATCATGACATACCTAGAATTGTGCTATGATCATTTCTCCAAGCCGTGCAACTTGATCCCCCCTCTCTACATCTTCATGTTACTCTCAAGAAGCCTCCTGTTGCTGATCCTTGCCATGACTCCTTTTCCTTTGCATGTAGTAGCCCCCTCTACATCAATCTTTTACACCTATGTTGCAGGTAACTAGAACATGAAAATCCAAGAAATAAAGCATTCCAACAATCAGACAATCATTTATATTTCAAGCAATCCAATATTTATTTAATGCATTAAACATGCTGATTTTAACTATCATATCACTCCATCTAACATGTCATTGTGTCCAAAAAAAGTGATGAGCCATAAACTTTGTTATTTATTATCGATAATTTCATCAAACCACTTGTTGGAACTTTGTTTTTGTTTTGGTGTGATTGTTGAACATGATAGATATCTATGATCCAACTCTAGAGAAACTATTACAAATAGTTATTTTGCTCTTGTATTATTATTTGCTCAAATATTATTAGGCTTGGGTGCCATAGATACACAGATTGTAATCTCATTATTCAATTGAGATAACCCCAGTTCCTTCAGTGCTATATAGTATTTGTACTAGCTGATGGCGGGAAAGATCTGGAAAGTTTTGTACTAGTTAACTATGATGAGGCTCGAAGTTTATTGGTGCAAGTAAGTCATTTGTTCTTCCTTTCAAATGCCATTAAGTTGGATTTTCAATTATTTACTAATTTCACTTGACTATTGTAGACTACTATTGCTTTTGCTGTGGCAGAAACTGCTTGCGAGTTTGAACATCGAGATTTGCACTGGTTTGTTTTCATGTTCAAGCAATTTGATCAAAACTATTATTTTTATTCTTGTTAGATCTGTTTCTTCTTTGCTAGTCATATATTTATTTTGCAGGGGAAATATTCTTTTAACTCATACAAAAGATATTTCAACAAATTTTACTCTTCATGGAAAAAAGATGGGAGCTAAGACATTTGGGTTAGCTATATCAATAATAGATTTTACTCTCTCCCGTATCAATACTGGTAAGTATTTTTCTATGTTCTAAATCCCAAAATGTATTATGAACTTTTGATTTTTGATCATGGTGTAAAAAATGAGACTAGTTTCCATGTTGCCAACATAGCGGACAAAATAATTCTTTGCATTCTGATCTTCATGCTTGATTAATGGGTTAATTGCTTACAACTATAATGGTGGAACAAAATGTAAGATGCAAAAATAAACTTAATCAGATTTTTATAAAGTATGAATTGAACATGGAAATCAATTATTTCAAATTGCAAAATGGAAATGTTTTCTTCCAAAGCTTTACTAATTTTTCTCAGCTTGATTTTCATTGGGTGCAACAATTTAGGAGGCCAATATCTTTGGGAACTCTTGCTATGAGTGAAAGGAGTATTGTATAACATTCGGATAGAATTTTAGACTCTTGCTTCGTTATTCATAATAGAAGAGCCAAGTCTAATATTAATGAAATAGGAAACACTATTGTCTCTTGTGAAAATTGTTCTCTTTTAGTGCCTTGTACTTGTTTAAATAATTGACTGAACTCATTTCACTGCAATTAGGATAGTTGTGTGAGTATTGTGACAATCTCTTCCACAAGCAACATTCAAAACATGATGCAATGCTTAAAGAAGTATTTATAATAATTTTCACAAAAATTATTATTGGATCTTATTTTCTGCTTGTATGGAAAAACATAAAATTTAATGTGTCTACCATCTTAACAGGCGAAGCTATATTATTTCTTGACTTGTCTGCTGATCCTGGACTCTTTGAGGGTCCAAAAGGAGATAAACAAGTTGGTAGCAAACATCATTTCTTTCTTTGCTTAGTTTAATTGTTTCACATAATTTATGTTATTGCCAGTTTGAAACATACCGTAAAATGAGAGACTTAACTGAAGACTGCTGGGAAGGAAGGTAAAATTAAACTTGCTGAAAAAAACCCAATTATTCTTTACATGTGTCATCCTTGAAGTTTGAATTACGAAACAAGACAGTTAAGATTTTTCCCACATGCTGAAACCAGGAGCATGCATCCCCTAGCAATAAACTTTCAAAATTCAGAGCGCTTGTAAATTAAACTAGTTGACACTTTCCGCTAGAACATTTGCATCAGTCTTATGTTTGGAAGGCAAAATCACTAGTAGAAATTTAATTTTATATGTATTTTTGTTACTAATGTAGTTGCTTGACGAGTCCATAGTGCTTCATGACAAATTGAGCAGACTATATGATTCATTAGCATAAAGATCAAGAAACTTAATCTACCACAAATGAAATGGCTTGTCGCCTAGAGCAGTCATCATGAAAATAAACTAATCAGCGATGTTATTAACTGTTCTGAATTAACATCTTCATGTATGTACTATGCAAATTCTCATTTCGCAGTTTCCCCAAGACCAATGTTCTCTGGTTAATATATCTGGTGGATATCTTGTTGACAAAGAAATCATTTGTAAGTTCAGTTTTAATTTTCTAATAATCCTCTCTTATTTTGCAAGTTACCCTCTAGCAAAGGATGACAGAAACGATATATATAGAAATCCAACTTAAAACACATTGTTTCTGACAGAAACGAACAGCAAAGGATGAGAGAGATCTTCGTTCTTTCAAAAAACGCTTGAATGAATATGGATCTGCTACAGAGTCTCTTTCCGATTCTTTCTTCAGCGACTTGCTGATCAATGATTCAGAATGAGCTTCCATAAACCAATTGAAGTATATGCGAGTATGGGGCAAGGTAATAAGTTAGCTTAGTTTACTATTAGATGTTTTCCAAGTATGCTGTTAAATGTTTTCTGATCTTTACACTCAATTTTATCTACTTGGTTAGTTATGTTGCATCCTGCTTCGTGCACACGTCGCAGTTCAAGAAGTTGAAATAACTAACCAGCACACTTGTGCTATCTAATTTCCAAAGTGATATCTTTCTTTTCAGTCTAATCTCGGAAGGGTCACCATCCAATAGCTTGCTTGCTATTAAGATTATGGGAATTGGATCCTTTTCAGACTTCTGTAGTCAGCAAATGCCAGGAACTTACGATCTTGAGCAGAAACTGCTGTATATTTATTTTCCCTTGAGCAGTTCGTCAGAACAAATCTCAGATGATGTTCATTATTTTTCAGTAATACAGTGACAATTTTATGTCCTTTCCCGGTGATTGAAATTGGTACATGATAATTTGAGTATCAAGTTAGCTTGTGTCGTGTTCGATTCTCTGAATAAAAATAAAATCATGATTGAATCCTTGCATTTTACATGTTTAATTAAGTAGTGCATATCAAGAGAGACAACTTTCAAAGGTTAAGTTTGAAGTTAATATAACAGTAGGTGGGATGGGTTAAGCTTATCTTTCCAATAACACACAAGTGTTTGGGATTATAGACGAATCAATTGGAAGTTCGTGAATAAGCTTAAGTATTCAGTTTGATAAAATTTATAGTAAAAAAAACATAGCTTAAACATTATTAAGTTGAATAAATTTATTTCTTTTTTTTTTGTCCATTTGATAGTTATTTCATCGCCTAAATGTGTTTCTTTCAACAAGATCATTCTCATAACTCTCCCTCTTTCAAAGATCTCTAACATTCAAAAGAATGATCTTTATCCCAAATTTAAAATAATAACATCTATCAACATTTTTTGGTCCTTTCTATCAAGATCCTCATTACAAAAATGACTTTGTCAATATTTAACGCATGAATAGTAATTTTGAGTTTGTTTATGCGCACTTTAAATTTTTATTTTGATAAATAAATAGCATAAATATAATAATCTAAATTATTACAACATGCGCATAAAAAATCATACGAGAATACACACGTGTGCAAACATAATTGTAGAAATAGATAGGATAAATAAATTATACCTGTTGGATGACGTGAAACGGAAATGACATCAACCAACAACCTTCAGAAAAGTTACCTTGTATCCACGTCGAGATCTTCGCGAGATGACTTCATTAAGTCACGTATCGTATCTCCGTTTTGATACTAGTCGAAGGAAGGAGACAAAGCGATCCGAGATAGAACCCACGGTTCGATTCAGTATTCGACAACTCAAAGTAATCCGACGATATGAAACGAACTAAATGGAGGCAATGAAACCGTCGTTCAAGCGCGTTGTTGACGAGGGGCAGCAAACCTAATGGCGTCAGAGTTTTGGCAACAATAATTGCTCGATGGAACAATAGCCAAGGGCGGAGGAAGAAGAGCCTCGCAGCTGAAACTCTACTATTCGATGATTGTTTGGCACGACTGAAGCTCCCTTGACACGGTGGTTGGCCAGTTAAGGGAGTTGGCTGGCCGATGGAGGGGGGAAGGCTGGAGGCAGG
Source organism: Curcuma caesia (assembly GCA_037834155.1). Lineage (NCBI taxonomy): Eukaryota > Viridiplantae > Streptophyta > Magnoliopsida > Zingiberales > Zingiberaceae > Curcuma > Curcuma caesia. Next base: position 2,365 of record JBBMKF010456628.1, on the reverse strand, counting down.
CTTGGACGACCCTTATACCACCAAAGGTGGTCGGGGCGACAAGAAGAAGAGGAGCGGAGACAACATGAAGAAGAGGAGGGGCGGTAGCAAGAAGGAGGAGAAGAGAAAACGTAACCCTTAGGTTTTCTATTCGATAATTCTCTCTTCCATAGAGATCTATTTATAGATTTCTAACGGGTTTGATTTGCGAATCTAAAACCTATATCCATTAGTCCAAAATTCAAACCAATAGCCTTAAGTTTGGTTTAAAACCAAACCATGTTAGTTTAAAATTAAATCACCTTTTAATTAAGACCAAACCAATTTAATTTATAATTAAATCAAAGAAGATCCACTTCATCTTCAAAAGACATGACACATCCGCGTTTCCATTCCGATAAAATATCTTTCATATTTGCCCTTTGTATGTATAACCATCAAGTTGGGTTAGGCCCGCCGAGTTAGCCCGCCCCGCCCCGCCCCGCTAAGTAATTTAGACGAGTTGGATTGAAATTTTATCAACCCATTTTAAGATGAGTTCAGATGAGTTGGCCCGCCTAGGCCCGCAACCTGCGTGGGTTGGCCCGCGACGGACTTGGGTTAGCCCGCGAGTTGAGAAAGTTTATTTATTTATTTTAAAATTTAAAATTAAAGTAGAAAACTCAATGAATTAATAAGGTTGATTCATTTAAATTATATTTCAAGCTTAAAAATTATAATTCAAACTTAAAAATTTCAACTTAATCAATTTAAATTATAATTCAAACTTAAAAGTTTTAATATTTTTTTATTTTTTAACAGGCCCGCCTAACTCGCGGCCCGCCTTGAGTTGAGTTGGGTTGGGTCGGAGATTTTCCAACCCACCAAGTTGGTGGATCGGTCCGCCCCGCCCCGCCATATGATGGGCCCGTCATGGATTGGCCCATCCCCGCCATGAGTTAACCCGTTTGACAACTCTATTTGTATGGTCCAATCAGACGCATTCTCTCTTGAAAAGATAATCTAATTTTCAAACTGATTTTATGTCTTTTAGATAATCTCATAGTACGTGTATCCTTATAAGTTCCTAATTTATATTGGTCATCCATAATTAACCATTAATTATAGATCGATCATGATTGACATCTAATAGTACATCATTAACCTCAATTAATCGAAAAATCACAATTGATTCCAGAATTACTTCTAAATCCTTTAGCAGCACAATTGTTCGTGCATTTGTTCCTTTTACTCATCTTATACCCGCTTAGTTTAAGACATAGTTTATGTATCAGTCTTTACTAGACTGACTACATCACACCTAGCCTAGCAGTAGTTTCATGTCCTACGGATTCAAATTACTCAAATATCTATTTAAGAGGACCATTATCTTGACGTTTTCTGATTTGGCTAAAGACTTACGAGTTACAATTCTAACAAATGATCATAACATATACGTCTTCTAATAAAAGAAGTGGTGAATCCTTTATGGGCTACTCAATTACTTTCGAACACTTCGACTTATATTCAATCATTCCGAAGTCATACCTCCAAAGAGACATTTATTTAAGATGTCAAAGTATAAGTCTCCATGACTAATATGACTTGAATACTTCAAGTCAAAGAAAACTTGCACTTGACTTGCAATGAGATCTTCATAGACATGTATAGAACCACATGAAATTTCATAGCAGGTCACATTCGATGAACTATTTACTCTTAGTCAGTATTCATATGTTAACTCTCAACATTTCAATATTTTCAATCAGTTAGGATTGTCTGCTTGGTAAAACCAATGAGTCTAACATATACTAGTCTTATAAAATCAATAATATCCAATTTCATTAATCATCGACTAAGAAATATTTTCATACGTGCATAATTACACATGTAGAGATACCCACTAATTGTGATCTAAACATAATTTCTCTCATGTTATGCATTGTATTGTGAACTTCATTAATTAAGTTTAAGATCTAACTAGATACATAGAGCATGTACATTCAAATAGCAATTTTATTTATCCAATACATAGTATTATCTAAGAGAATAGGGTACCTCTCAAATATAACAAGTAAAACAAATTACATAGGTATAGGGCACTAATTAGTGAAAAATTAATCTAATATTACTATTTGACATTTTCAATTTAAAAATGAAGACAAAAACGTGGATGAACAATAAGAGAGAGTGCTTTGGATATGCTAAACAAACCTTGCAAAGCAAGCTGACCAAAGAAGTCGAAAAATATGAAAAATTTAATGAGCCAACTGGATCGACAAACCTAATGGGTAAACCTAGCAAGTTAAACAAACTATGCAATCTAGATAAGTCAATTGGACCAAACATACTAAACAAACCAAGCACAATATCAATCGAGCAAACTAAGAGCACTAAGCATGTGGAA
>JBBMKF010456618.1:0-11819 GCA_037834155.1 Curcuma caesia | reverse complement strand
TTGACCAAAATATGATACTTTATTTCATAAATGTTTATATACAAAAGAGCAAGTCTTTTCAGTATACATCCTAACATCTATGATTATGTTTGCATGCGTGTATTTCGTGTATGTATTTTATCGTAAAAAGTAATAAAATTATTTATTATGCTTCAACTGTATGTTTAGATAAAAATACAATTTTAAAACGTGCATACAGAATTCCAACACCAGAGACTTGAAATCGTAGAGGAGCACTTGGACGATGGAGAAAAGATCTATTCTGAAGCACTGATCAAACCTTACTTTTATAGGGTGATCCAAGTGCCTAAACTAGCCTAGAGCACCCACAACGAGGCATATCTAATCCGCATCGTCGGTGAGTTGTCCACCTCCAGGTGCCTGGATCGCTTCCAAGCACCTAAAATACTATCATGACTTATCCTCATCCAAGCCCCTGGATCCCTTCTAGGCACCTAGATACTGACGTATACTGACCAATCAGTGTTTGCCATTTCATCTTGACATTTTTGTTCTGCCCTTTCCAAGCTCCTAAAACCATTCTAGGTGTCTAGAACACTTATTGGTGCCTGGAACTCTTCCAGACACCGAGATCTACCCTGGACCAACTTTCGATTTACGTTCCAAATTGCATTCCTTACATCACATTGTTAGTACAAGCATAATATATATATAAAGTATGATTAACAACTTTTCAAGCTGTCCAATCTCAACTTTAGTTTTCTCATGAAATCTTAAGTTTGACCAACGCTTATTACTCTCTTTCTGAGAGCGCGCCCTCACTACTCCACTTGGGAGAGTTTACCTAATGCCAACCTTGGTCCACCCAACCTATTTAGACTTTTGCTTAGTTGATCTTGACCCTTGGGACTTCCACTAGACCTTCAATCCTTGACTCTATCTAGACTTTTGCTCGGTGTTCTCGACCCCTAAGGTTTCCTACTTGGTGTCCTCGACCCCCAAGACTTCTTGCCTGGTGCCTTGACTCGTAGGGCTTCCTACCTAATGTCCTTGATCTATTAAGTCTTCCTATCTAGCCCTTCCAACTAGGACTTTCTTGCCCAGTCCTACTAACCAATACTTCCTTATCTAGTCCCACGGACTAGGACTTCCTTGCCTAGTCCCACGGACTAGGACTTCCTTACCTAGTCTCAACTAGGACTTCCTACAAACTTGATAAGCACACATCAGTTCACTCATAACTTTAACTTTAACCCTTTATCAATATCAAAATTTAGATTTGATCAAATTGTGCTACTTGCACCAACATAATCGACTGCTGAGTGTTAGCAGTCGACTAATGAATTACTTGCATGGAGCAATTGACTAATGACACTCTAGACTGAACAAAATATTTTACAGTTGATCCAAGAAGATGATTGATGATGCAACAGTTGTTTGTTGTGGTATAATCAGTCGATTGTTATCCCCGATGCTGAGTTGAATGGAGCCATTGGGCATAAAAAACATTTGAATTCTAACCGAGCAATCGATTAGAAGGTGCTAGCAATCGACTGTTGGGCGGAATGCAGTTACGATAGCAATCTTATAAAAGAGAATTTTATGGAGAATTTTGAAATGTCGATTCTTAAAAGTTTTGAGGGGAAGTATTATTACATTCCATCCATTCAAGAGGCAATTCAAAGTAACAAAAAGCGATCAAAATAAAAATTTATTATTGTAAAGTTGTTTCATTTGCATTGCTCTTATTTGCTATTGTATTTTTTTTTTTTTGTATTCTTGTTGCTATTACTTGTAATAACAAATTTGTAAGTGATTCCTCCACCTTTGAAAGGTGCCCAACAAGGAGAAAATATAGTGATGATACTACTAGAACTCTAGATCATGAAGTAGGAATCACATATTCAAACTACGTCAAATCGAGATATTTATGTGTTTATGTTTTTAATGTTTATTTCTTTTTATTTTTCTCTACGTATTAACTTTTTTTATAGATGAGCACACGATGGATCAAAATGAAGCAAATTACCATGCATCTCCCTTTAGCGACGTCAATGGCATATGACTTGAATTAAACTTTTTTGGATGTTAAGGTGTATCGAGCAAAAGACTTTGACGCTCAAAAATGGTTTAAAATCATGGATAAAAGAGCTTTGACCATCAAGGTTCATTTGACATTAATCCGTGACCTTTTAAGGTTTTTTTTTTTGTTATAGCACTGATGAAAAATTACTCAAAAGCATCAATAAATATCATAAACAATAGTAGGAGACTTGTAGGGATGGAATGAGCTAAAAATGGCTCAAAATTAAGGATAAAGAGTTTTGTAGAATAATTACTAGGGCACTAATGTGAGAAACACACACTGAGAAAGTCACTCCGAGGATCCCACATAAATAAAGCCACTATGCAAATCCCACAAGCAGAAAGCAAGGCTAGATTGCAGGAGTCAATCTTGACATCATCATCACAGGTGCATTGAACAATGTGGAGGAGGAAGTAGGAATTAAAGGGAGTAGGAGAGGTTGTGAACAATGATGAAGATGGAGGCATATAGATACGGAAGAGCAATACACTTTGATCGGTTCAATACTTCGCCTTCTCTCGTGTGGATTTAAGTTGACATGGGAGAAATTAACAAGAGGGGTTCGAGCAAATAAATATTTTGGATATCTGACATGAGTAAAGTGTGCTCTTTAATAAATATAAGATCACTAGTTTTTTTATTCAATCTTGAATTTATAAAACTTAAGGTGTGAAATTTTAAATTCGTCTCTCCTAAAGAAATTCAACTTTAAGGTATCATTGTAGTAAAAAAAGTAAAATTCATAACTCCGATAATCTTACAATACCAACCCAACTATATCCTGGAGATAATTTGAAAGATTATTTCAATAAAAAAAATAGAATCTGTCATTTCAATGATCCCACATGATCAATTCCACAACTATGCAAGTGTGTACAATATATCCCTGATTTCCTCCTTCACAATTTGGTATGTGAAAAAAAGAAAGATGCTTTTTTTACCGTTTCCTTTTTTACTTGATGAAAAACTATTACAGAAAAAAAAAAGTTTTCCCAATAAATTTTATGTTCCTCAGATTTTGGTTTTCAATAAATTTACTCACGACTCAAACAGGAGATTTAGATACAAGGTATTGTTCAAACATAAGATCATTATCGACATGTAGAAGAAAATTTGAGGATTAGAATCGACAAGTGAGAAGAAAGTTGTGGATTTAATTTTTAGAAAAATGACAGATGTGGATTTTGAAGCTGAGAGCACTGCTCACTGACCCACAAGTAAATGAGACACGGGAACTGGGACCTCTGAATACGACAGTGGATTCCAGCCTTGCAACCAGAGCAATATGAAGGTTTGATCCAGCATTGAACCAAAACAAGGAAAAATACTAGACTTCAATAGAAGTACTACGAGTCTGTTTCTGTAGGAGAAATCAACCCACAACATTGATAAAAACTTGATTTATTTGATTGGTTTAATTGATTTTCAAAATTCAAAATAGAACTGAACCGATTTAATTAAAAATCTGTTTTTTTTTTAAAAAAAAATTGAACTTTCGAATAAATCAAATCAAAATTTTAAATTAATTCGATTTAATTGATTATTTAAGTTGAACTGAAATTTTGATTACCCCTAGTTTTGGTGGGCCAACAAAGTTAAACAATGGGAAATTGAAATATAAGCAATTTAGAGGTGAAGATACTCATAAGCTTGCCCTTCATGAAGCACTGGTTGTCTTATCCCCTCGTTGCTACTGTTAATTACACAAGCAGAAAAGATTAACCCACAATATCCAAAATCCAGATAGCACGCCTCAAAGCATTCCATCCGACCGATCTAGGTCATCTTTCTAGCTCCACTTACGAATACCTGAAAATTTGATCCCTGAAATAATATGCTTTAAGTTGTTGCACTGCGACTGGAACAGCTCACAAACATTTCTGAAACAACACCTATGAAACGGTTAAAACTCTTAGATAAATGGCATTTAGACACCCTGGGCCTGACTTCATCAATTAAAACACAGGGTTGATTAATGTGCAGAGAGAGGTAGCAAAGCAGAGCAGTGAAGGTCAAAGCAGCCAACTTGATCATAGAGGAAATGTCAACACCCATGTGTTGTAGAAAGAAGAAAGCCTTCCACCAAAAAATAATAAAATGCCATGCTAATATTTTCGTTGTCATTAAAAAATGCAGAACATAATCATTCTGGATCTGGAAAAAGATGGTGGAAAGGAAAGTCGGACCACAAAAAATCATTAACATTGCATTTTTCTTAGTCTACTTGAAGTTGCAACTACATCATTCAAGCAAGCCATTTAAATGCCTCCACTGATTTGAAAACTACTAGATGCTCTATCAAAAAACAATACATTCACTTAAAGACAAACGATATGTCCTAAATATTATTAATCAACACAATTCACTTAGTCTGAAACTCCAAATATATATATATGTATTTTCTTTTTCTTTCTCAAGGCTAGTAATTTAATTCCGACTAACTAGATTTGAGGACTACATATGTTAGAAGCAGGGAAAACAATTAACCTTTAGTTTATGTTGTGTTAAGGTGCAGCATGCCCTAAGAAGTCATACATTCATGTCTCTGTAAAGTTATCATATTAGACAGACAACAATGAAAAATGAAGAATTTACAACCCAAATAATAGTTATCTTAATAAAATGGAATGACCAATAAAAGATATGCATACATACCACTTAGAAGGAAGACGAGTACAGAACTGCAAGTTTATCGAATAATCTATCTGCACAGTCATAACAATATGAAAGTAACTTATGGTATGCTCTCTCGATAGACTAACTAGTACCATCCCCTTTGTCAGTGGCCATATATTCTCCATCACTTTCCTTATTTTCAGCTAGAACAAATTCTGTATACAAGTTCTTCAAAGCAATGACAATTGTCATCAGCAGCGGACCCATAATAGCACCCTAGAGAATGATAATTAAGACAGTTAAACATCCATCTATGTCAAAGAAGACTACAGTTTTATTTTGATAGAGAAGAATCCATTCTCACAATGAAAATTATAACATAGACCTGCTTTAAACCATAGAAATAAGGAGGATTATTGTCCAAAGTAGTAAGTGGAACATTCTTCACAAAAAATTGAATGATTTGATATTTGATGCAGGTGGCATTTATGATTATTTATCATCTGAGACAAATATCAAACCTTATTAAGTTCCCTGATGATATGAATTTTCATTCTTTTGTCCAAATAGTAAGATATTTTTTTTCAAGATGATCACTACCTCTGGACATAAGTTACTGAAGTAATTAGTTCTTTGAGAATAAGTTTAGATAGCTAAGTCCTACGCATTTCGAAAATACATACAAACACATTCAGCATTCATCCTTCAGACTATCAAAAAATTAGCATGATATAGTGTCAAATTGGTAGGTTTGAATGATGAAAATCTGATCAATATGAAAACATAAGACAGATTATTACCTCGAAAGCATTAGGGAACAATGTCATACCACCAATAATGCTGAGACCAGTGAGATAAGCATTATAACCAGGTATATCCTCTTGAATTACAGAAGTACCGTAATCCATAAGTGTAAGGTGAATCACAGTTATTCCTATAGACCATATGTATCTTCCTTCCACAAACAGCTGCACTGCCGCAGGGAGTGATGATACCAAAAGGGGCAGCATTGGCAGCAATGAGCTAATAAATGCAAGCAGGGTCGATGTATACACAAAATGAACTGAGCAGAATCTTAACAACAGCCATGTCAAACAAGCTTGGATGATGGCAATCTTTGCAGTCACTAATAACACACTACTAATTGCATGATTGATAACCTGAACACAACGACCTCTTGCATGTTTTGACAATGGTAACATCTCCACCACCTGCTCTGTGGCCCCGCCTGACTCAGAAGTGATCAGATAATACAATACTGATAGGAAAACCATCAACTGAGAAATAAAATTAGCTACTTCTGCTGCACCTGATGCCACCTTCAGTGCAATGGAGACCATCAAATTGACACCCCCACCAAGCATCAATGTGCTTCTGGAAAGAACTCGCTTTGAGATATCGACACCTTGGATAGCAATTGCTTTTGCTTTCTCCACCAGATCCTCTCTAGTAATCAGTAATTCCCTTAAAAACGAGTCCAATTCAATGTAGATCTTCCCCCACTCACGATGCTTGATGTGAGTGCTCAAAGCTTGGAGCTTTACAGTGTAAGGGTGAGGCGGTGAGATCACCAAAGACGTTGAAGCGTCATTTGAAAGATTTGCCGACTGGCTGATCAAGAAATGTCTGAAACCATTTGAGAAATCAGACAGGTTATACTGAACTGCCAAACTATCGATTTGCTGCCAAACTGTGTCATAAAGCTTTGCAGAGTACTGATCCATAAGTCCTGGGATATCATTATCCTCCATCCACTTGTTGAATCCAATTCTCTCGGAGTAGTTGCTGCTTTGTACGTGGGATTTCAGCGATATCACGGCATCCTTTCCTTCTAGTCCGATTTTGTAGGAGAAGAAGACGCCGCCGGCCAAGACGCCGATGATCACCCCCACGATTAAACCAACGGCGACTATGGTGTTGAGGTGCTTCAGGACGGTAGTTGTGAAAATTCCACCTTTGCCGTTGCCAGAGGAGTTGGACCGGCCAGCCGCAAAACTGGAATTTTTCACGGCCGAGGTAGCAGTGGGAACGACGAGGAGGCCCACGGCGAAGAGGGCGGCAGTTGCCACAGGGCCGAGTCGCTCGTAGGATATGACGAAGACCCAGAAGGAGATAAGCCAGCGTACGAGGATAGAGAAGCCGTCCCGGGGGGAGGTACGCACCTTGCGGCGGAGCACGGCAGCGCGTAGATCAGAAAGGGTGTCTGTGGAAGCGCGGAGCAGGGCGACGGGGACGGCGAGGAGGGTGGAGACGAGACCTTGGCGGATGGGCGGGGCCCAGAAGGCAACGACCGCGCTCTGAAGTTGACGAAGGGGGATGGAGCAGAGAAGCGCCCACATGAGGGGGCGTACGAAGTCGTGAAGGAGACAATAGATTCCATAGAGTAGGAGGAGAGAGAAAGCAAGGCCAGCGTGGGCCATAGCGATGTAGAGAGCGAGTCGAGCGGCGGCCTGGGAATCGGTCGCCGGAGGCGACGGCGGATGCTGTTTGGGTTGCAAGGACGCAGATTGGGGGACGCGGCGCGAGGAGGCAGGGGAAGGCGGGCGAGAGGGGAATTGGTCGCCGGGCGGGCGGCGGAGGGAGGCGGAGCGGAACATCTCCGACCAAGGCAGATTAGCGTTAGGTTGTGGATCAGAGGAGTAAGGGACGAGCTCCATTTCTTCTTGCCGTCTCCCTCTCCTACTCGGTTCGGCGCACAAGAAGATCGAGAGGAGGTAGAAGCAGCAAGTCAAAATTCTAATGACAAAATTTTAATTGACCGCCTAGTTTACTCACTCTTACAAAAACAACCTCATACTCTTAAAGTCAGCATTTTAACACCTGAAATTTAACACCTTAAACAGCATACTTCTTCTCAAAATCTTTTAGCTTATCAACATCACTAAAAAATATAATTTAAATTTTAATCATTTTTTGCATTTCATATCAATTTCAGCTTATACTGACCTGAACTGATTTTTTTTAATTTAATTTATGATGGTATAAATCACTTTTAGATAATAAATACCTTATTTGAATTTTTAAAGTTGTATTCCTTTGAGCTCCTCAACAACATATGTAATTTTAAAATTTTAGGAGGGTAAAATGATAAATTTATTTGAACAAAGGACATTTAAAAAAATAAACAACTAAATAGGGAAACAAATCAGTAATTCGTTTGTTATTGATTTAAAAAATAGGAAGCTGGAACAAAGTTCAATTTTTAATTTTTAAAAAAAAGAAAAAAAGAAAAGGTAGAAACAGAAAAAAGGTTACTGAAGAAAGGAAACTGAAATGAGGATTTTATTAGTTATTGCTTTGCAGTTATTTTGGAATGGATCTCACATTAAAATTAAAAATTAAAAATGGTTGGCCATCCCTCTCCCTCCCATAATTGAGATGCCGACGTTCCCTATTCGACCAAAAGATACTTTTCTTTGTAGCAGTTTGGTTGCGGTAACTTGACTCGAGCGTAATTTAGGATACGGATTCCATGTTTGATTGCAAATATGGTGTTACTCGAAGCAACAAAGCAAATAATTTTAAAATGAGACGAAAACAAAATAATTATCAAATCTGTATGCAATGTTCCTCCTTCCCCTTAATCGTCTTGATCTCGATCATGTCTTTTGTCCAATTGACATCTTCGATTGAAAATGGCCTCTTGTTGTAGTCCGACACTCCTACTATCATTTTAACTTATACTATTAGCCAACCAACCCACATAACCTCATCTTCATTTTTGCAGATCTACAAACCCTGCACTATCCCCTTTGATCATCTTCAAATTCTCTTACAATTTGTGTGCTCCTTCATCCCTAAATGCTTTGAAAATTCCTAAATGGATTTTGGCTTCCGATGAGCCCCTTAGGATATGCTTGCAACTGACTGATATATCCACTACTTTCTCGATCCCTTTAAATTCCTTTCTTGAACTTTTACTTCAACGCATCGTAGAGCCATTCATAATATACTAGACAGTTTTTAATAGTCATGTTGCGAATCATGCTCCAAATGATCAATTTCAACTATATGATTTTGATATGATCGGTAAAGGATTTAAATTATATTCATATTATTTTTAATGAAAGGTAAATTAATATCATCAAAATGTACAAAGCATACATGCGTAACTACTCATTTCTGATAAAGTATCATATTTTAATAGATATCTAATATATATGAAATCATATAAATGTTTTTATACTTTCATACATATTAGCCTTCACGTGAATACATATCATATAGTCAAACAATCGCTATCAAATATGTCATCATACCGCAACCTACTCGGTCATGTAAGTGACTCTATACCCCTCCTGCGACTAATATCACCTCCTCTTGTGCAATGTACAGCCTCCCTCCAATCCCCACATAGAGTTGATCCCCTAGTTCATTGACGTCATGCATAATGCACTTGAGTCTCCTCCGCTTCCTAAATATTTAATCTACAACCCCCTTTCGTGGCTAATTTAGCCTCCTCTCGTGAGGTGTATGCCATACCCCTAATCTCCAATCAACGCAGATCCACTAGTCATGTGTCCAGCAATCTAGAGGAAAATGTCATACACTCTCACCCATATGTATCCCATCCATCCTCCTCTACTAAGATGATATGTTGGGGTATGTGCTTGGCTCCTCACAATCCACCGCTCACCATCCAACATACCATCCTATCTCAAACTCTCACTTAATATGAATCATGAATTACACAGTTGCCACTTGATCCACTATATATGCTCTGCTAGCCCCATGAAATTGTGTCCTGCTAACATGCGCCTTCTCTGATCTACAATCTCTTCCTATGATTAGTGGAGTTTCCTCCTATAATATATATAGTGTTATATTTGTGAGTTATCCTAAGACAATCACTTTAGATAATATACTATTTATTGGATAAATAAAATCAATATTTGAGTGTATATTCTCTATATATCTAATTTGATCTTAAACTTAATTAATCAAGTCCATAATACAATACATAGCATGAGAGGAAATTATGATTGAATCACAGTTAGTGGATAGTTCTATATGTATAATTATGTATGTATTGAAATATTTCCTAATTGATGAATTGATGAGACTGGATATCATTAATTCTGTAAGACTAGCATGTGTTAGACTTCATGGTTTAACCAAGTAGCCAATCCTAATATTGGGTTTCTCTATCCGCGTTTTAAAAATTTATTTCACTAAATAAATAGCCGAAACATAATAATCTATATTATTCTAATTATGCATCAAAATCATATGAGGATACACACACATACATACATAATCATAGAAAAGCGGCATAAATAAATTATACCTATTGATGATGCGATGCGAAATTGATATCAACTAGTAACATTGAGAAAGATTGTCTCTACTCATATCCACATCAAGATTTCCTCGAGATGACTTGTCACGCCCCCGAGAGATAGCTGTCCAAAAATTTTGGCAGTATCTCTCCTGTAACAATTCAATTTCCCTGAATACATATATCATAAGGCCTACAAGGCCACCATCCATACATGACAAAATGCATAACAAGTACTAAACTATGTGAATAAGACCCACACGACCACAACCAATAATCTATAACATGCACACCAAAAACCAAAACATGTATACGAAAAATCCATACGATATAGAACAAGTTTTGAAACATAAATACTAATGACATTAAACAAGACCAAAAGAGTCGAGGTTATCTCGACAGTGGACTAGCACCGCAGCTCTCCAAACAGACGTTATCCTAAAAAGAATAAAATCAATGAGATAAGTTCAATGAACTCAGCGGATATCTAGCATACATGCATAATAAATTATCTCTAGCAGTAATAATCATGCTAGTACAGTCTCCTGAGAGGTAGTAAGAAAATGCAAACTTGAAACTACAAAAGAATTGTACTTATTAGAATCACCTATCCCGACACAACGATACGAACCATGCAAATAGATGCAAGGTCGCCAAACCAAATGTACAAGGCCTCCTGTATGTGTATGTCAAACATATGCAGCAACCGAAATGCAGCAAACATAAATATATGCAATCCATGCAGCATGCACATGATGCAATGACATGGTCACCCCTAACGCCAGTCAGCCACTATCATCGACAATTGTGAGGTTGAGTGGGTAGGGTTATGACAACTGTACACTCTGCCATCACTGCTCCTACGTGACCGAGTAGATAGGATGCTGATGGAGTACACCTATCCTCCTACCCTAAATCACATGGGGGAGCATCGCTCTCATCTCCTCGTCTCACAGTACGGAGAAGGGATCCCTGTATGCTACCACGCTACGACACCACAACCCCTAAGCGGCCAAGCAGAGCCCTAACAGAGCAACTGCACACACCCTCCTGATGTACCATTAACCCGTGAGTGACAGTATGTGCAGATCATGTAACTGGCGATGGGCTCAGACTACATAGGAGTCGATGATCGCCAATATGCAATCATGCAAGAATGGTGCAAGACACTAATGCATGCAACACCTACCAATTTATGCTTCCATATAATACGCACAAATTTGGACATATCAAATAACCTTAGTATCATATATCTAGGTATACATGCAAGGTATATCTAGTAGCTAATCAATGCCCAGTAATGAACAATAAGTTACTACTCTGATGAACATATCTATATATGGAAAATATCAAGATGATATGGAACTTAAACAAGTAACAGATAAAAATAACATACAACATGTACCAAGTAGTAACATACCAGGGCAGATATAAAAGTATAAAAGTTACTACTAGCTATCGCAAAACCATACATATCAAAATGACATATCTAAAGAGATAAGTCAAGATACCCGCCTTTCGAAGGTAGTCCATGTCAGAAGAGAACCTCCGTCTAGAAATTCGGTTCAAGTCAATGTCCTGTATCATGGGGCTTAAACTTAGCTATTTACATATCAAGGTGATTGGCTAAATGAGAAATTAAATCGTATCAAGTCTGATCCTAGACATTCCTATCCATTCTAATCAAGTCTAAGCTAACCAAACCAGATAGTAACTATTGCAATATCATGATAGAAGATAGTAGGTGTCTTGCATAATGATAAATCAAATAAGCATCTCATGTACCTTAGGCATGTTTAAAATGTTAGGATGTATACTGAAAAGACTTGCTCTTTTGTATATAAACATTTATGAAATAAAGTATCATATTTTGGTCAA
>JBBMKF010456607.1:0-11819 GCA_037834155.1 Curcuma caesia | reverse complement strand
GTATAGTTTCGATATTTTTAAAATATAAAATATATTAATTAAAATAAAAAATTTAATCTAAATATTTAAAAATAAAAAAATAAAATAGTTTTCTAAAAATAATAGGATAATTTTACGAGGCTTTAATTAAGCCTATTTAAATTATCCCTAACTATAGCTAGGAGTTGATTATTAAAACCTAAGTTAAAAAAAAACATCGCGACAGGTGATGCCTCCGGTGGCATCGCCGGGCCTGTGCGACGCCTCCGGTGGCGTCGCCGAGCCCACACTAAAACGCCGATGCCGGTATCGATCCACTGATGGAACGAAATTTTTCGCCAATATCGGACGATACGGCTCAAGATTTCAATCCTTGGTCAAGCCACAATATTAGATCAATCAAAATTTAAAAGGTGTATGCGAACAGCATGCAACCGAGCCATGTCGTACATAGATCCATATAAGGGTGCATAGGCACCCCATATTTTCCAAACAAAAAAGAGCAATATTTATACTAAATAATGTATAGTATTGTGTGTCAAAAACTTGATTTACCATCCATTTAATATATCAAATTGATCAACCTATGAAAGTGATATCGACATAATTTTCACCTATCACCAAGTGATTAAATTAACCATCCCAAGCATTCATAACTACATATAAATTTTACTTATGAATCTATGCAATACTAATAAAAAACCACATTACATATAAGAAAGCATGTTAACCAACCAACAACAATCGTTAGAAAAATCTACAAGCTGACCTATATTATACAAAGAGCATGCTACTTGTTTTGTTTAAATCATATCAATATTATCTTGGACATGACTTTAACAAACTAGGGATTGCTTTAGCCTGCATGATCCTTAAGTTACCATATTTAGATGCAATGCTATCTCTTCATAAGCCTATGCTACATTAGTGACATATGAGGTGTCTATTTATAAATAACACACAAGCCTCATTGAAGAAAGAAATTAGGCCACAATCACAACCTAGACAAGTATTTTAACTGCCTGTTGTCACAAATTAAATCCTATCTCCAGTTATAGGGTCAACATTTCATGCATATGCATTCAGGTAAAATGCAATTTCACTTAAAAGGAGGGTATAAAATCACAGCAGAAGGTGAAGAGGAAAACAGAAGGACATTTGACACCAAACGTCTTGTTTGAAACACCAATTTACAGGTTAATTAAAGTAAGAATAACTTTCAACATTGATGTTGAGAATTAGGAATATCTCGGGTCACTAATATTTCAGAGCAAAAAGAATGTAGCACCAAAAAAATGTAAATAATCTCTTATGGACTCATATGAAGTACGATCAAGCAAGGATAATGGTACTGGTCAGACATGTATGCACCATTTTGTGAGACAGGGGGCTGCTATCAAACCATGCAGCCAGAATTTATCAATATATATAACAACACTGGATAATACAGCTCATATACTTCTCAGTATAACCATATATTCAGATAAACCATATCCTTCACTTAAAAAAAGTATAAATACAACACAAAAGTAAACTAGTGTATGATAGTGGAATCTACACTAAATAAATGCATTAGACATTCATACTAACACTAGCCTGCTACGCCGCTGGCCATGAGCCGTACATATAAACAAGTCAAGATGGCTTTCATATCAAATACAAAGCAATAGGAGAAATTAAAACATACATGTCAATAACGAGCTTGATGAGAACACTGATTGCAACATCAGTGGCAGGTTGTCCAGCATGGTTAGATCGTGATGTTGCATTATTTGTATTTGGGTTTGGGGCACTGGACTCTCTGCAAACTTCAGCTATGACTTCATGAATCTCAGCAAAACTTAGCCTTAAAGGTAGCTGTTCACTAGCACATGTTAAGATGATAGTCAGACAGCTAATGGACGCTAGATTCACATCATAATGAACAAAAGCATTAAAAAAGGACCAAGAAGGATTGTTCAACATTTCCCAAAAAGCACTTTCATTCAGATTTATTATTAGCAAATATCTGTTACCTATAACAATCTTAATATTGTTGCTAATGTACAGTAAATTTTAGTAGATTCACAACCATCATTCCCAAACAAAGCTATCAATATTGGTTTGACCTTAAGAGACACACATTACATGTATAAACATTTGACAAAGCCATTCTGCATCCAACCCAAATTAGATTACATGAAAGAGGAATTGTCTCAACATCTTGTTTTCTATCAACTTAGAAATTGTCTTTGTTCTCAGATTAATTAAATGCCAAAGATAGGTTGGAAATTCCTTTTAACAAACTAGCCAAACAATGAAACAGAAAAATCTTGCTATTCAAGAATATTTCATCATTGCCCAAAATAAAACTCATGCAAGTGAAAATTAGCATTTACACTTGCAAATGCATCAAGTGGAAATCTTAAGATTTAACAGACTAAAATGTTAAAGGAGTTTCCACTACCAATAATTTGACATTTTCATTGTAAACCATCTACAACATAGCCCAGTACAAGTCTGATCCAGGAGTTGAGTTGTGTATATCCATAATATCTCAAAATTTAATACTACTCATAATCCTTAAAGTCAGTCCTTAAACTCCAAAACAAGAATCAAGATACATTTTGATTCATCATCGAGGCACAACACTTGAATTCTCCTCTATATGATCTGAACATGCAAATTTTTTTATTAGTATGGATCTTTTGCGGCTGTGACCAAAGAAAATTAATGGTTTGAAAACTCTGTATTGATTCACAGCTTGCTCTTGATCTGGTTTCATCAATCCCTCCAACAATTTGACAAGACTTGGTTTTGATGATCATACTTAGTGAGAACAGATAGCAAATATTGGATGACAGTGGATAGAGCTGGCTTTTTATCAAAGAACACCGGTAGTGGTAAGAGCTAGCTATTAGTGAAGGCATCATTGGATGGAATGCGGCAGTTTCTCCCATCAGAGTCTTGGAAAGCATTCACTATGTCAAGCTTGTAGCTTTTGGTTAGCTTGGTGTCATCAATCAGGAAGGATACTTGTTTCAGGTTTGGGCCAGTGATATTATGTGGCATAATTCCTATGCTTATCCAGATCAGTAGAATTTAGCCACACAATCAAAAGGATCAATCAGCAATCTAACTAATCAGTCCTCGTTACCTGAAATCTGGATTGCATACTCCACTACTTCCAGGACAATTATAGCTAATGCAAAAACTTGTCGAGGATCTTAAGTTCATCCTCATGTTTGCTGACTGACACTGAATAACCTGGCACTTAACAACTAATGGTAATTTTGCATACAATTCCCTGTTCAGACTCTAAATGAATCTAAGATTATATGGCATTGTCATGAAACATTGGAGCATTAAACACCATTAAAGGCATTGTCTTCCTCATATAAACTCCCAACAAAGACTAATAACACAAGAAAAACAACCAAGTACATGTTACTTGCAATACTGAAGATGCTTATGGATGGCGCTTGATAACAAAATGTTTTGTTGTTCAATAATTTTGTTTCGTATCCCATCAATGCTAGGAGATGGGAGACGAATTACCCCAATAGCACAGGATCCATCTGCTAGGAAAGATGTGGCTCTAATTGGCATCAGGAACAGGTGTACTTTCCAAGATGCCTCCTCCCTGATATCATGTATTGTCTAGGCATACTCATCCTTACATATCAGCCTATCCCAATAAAAAAAATTTCCTAGATTTTGGTACCCTACCAATGCCATGTTCTTTTGTTTCCTGCTATTGAATCTCAGTTCTGTTATTTTGTCCTTTTTTCTTTTAGCAGAACAGTAAATCAAATGAAGAAGCAAAAACATAAATCATACCCAAATATAACATGTTAATATTATCTCCAGACAAATGAAGAAACAATGCAGAAGATAAGAGCTTTAATTGAACCTGTAATGTTTATACTGAAAAAGTGGCCGAACTCTTGGATTAAATGTGCTCACGGGTACATTATCCCTGAAAAAGGAAACAATTAAGCACGCTCACAACTTTAACATGACTAAACATTTAGTCTACTTGCAGATCTTGAAAATCCACAGTTTTTAGATATACCAGACATAAGTGAAAAGATTATCTCCAAAAGAACTGGCTATCAATGATAATGTTTAGAAAAATTCTTCCTAAGCCTCAGAACTAATTTGTTATTTACAGTACCAACAGATACAACAATCAACAGCAATCATAAAAGGGCATAACAAAAACATTTTGTCCATGTTTGGTAGTGTTCATGGTTTTCTCAAATTTTTTCTTGAAGAAAAATATTGAAAATAACATGTTTGATAGAAATTGTACAATGAATTGATTATGAAAAAAATAAGGTGATGTTTTATTGTCTCTGGAGAATGATAGATAGCTATTCCAAAAAAAACAGAATCAATTTCTTAGAAAAAAAATTAAAAATTATGACACAAGATTTTGTTTTAAGGGATTTTCTTTTCCCTGGAAAAAAATGGAAAATTTTTTATGTGAAACACAACCTTAATTTCTGAGAGGCAGATTTAGAAACAATTGAATATACAATATAAGCAAACTAATAACGAAACTTCATCAAAATTACAAAGAAAAAAAAATCTAAGAATGGCAATAAATCTCTGAATATATAGAGCAATAAAGTTGTTGAAAAGGAATATAAACTGAACCAAAGGATGCAAATCTAGAAACGTGATGAAATATTAGGGTAAAACATTTTTTAAAAAAAGCAGCTGAAAAAGACGTGCCAAACTTGATTAGGGCCTGCTTTCATGCGTTTGAAGGCTGTTATTACTTTCAAATGGCTATTTGATGAAACAAAGCAGGTAGGTAGTATAGCTGTTGAAGGCCGTGACATGTCAACATCTGTAAAGTTGTGATTGACAAAATATTTCCTAGTATGATCCTTGATTTGGGTCTCTATGTCTCCAATTAAAAGACTTGCTGCACCAACTTCTAAGAAACCATGTGTATGAATGTCTTGAGGCATCACAAAACCATTGCTGGATTGAAGAGAACATCTAGTTAGATTCATGTATATTATGAATACTTCTTTAGTTGGAAATGTTGTATAGAAAATGTCAGCTGAAGATATAGGTAGAATACCTTCCTTTTGTTGAATATGACATTTGGTATTCTCTTTTCCCAGGCCATCTCCATTTTAATATATCAGAAAATATATACTTATTTCCTTCTCCATTAACTTCTTGAAGATTTGAAAGTCCAGGAGGCAAAGCAGTAATTTCTTTGATCTCAATGGAATCTTTACTGCTAACAACATCAGGACTTAAATGAGAATTAAAAGATCTACTCAACAAAGATGACAAACTGGGAAGTGATTGTTTCGACGCAGCTGAAACCATAGATTGTGCAATTGGTTGGAAAGACAATTTTGGTACATGTCGTGCCACAAGGGAACGAACATAATTCAAGGACTTAATAAGTGAAGAAGAAGCAAAGTTGGAAGGTGCTAGTGAAGGAACATAAACATTTGAGACCTTGGATGCTGTTTTTGTATGGTGTGTCAATGCATTGGACAATTCTGGCTCTGTTCGATTATTTACAGATTCACATTCCGCAATTGAATTCACACAAAAAAGATCAATCTGCCGCAGGATTGAAAGCCTGGGTATATATCTGCAAGGACAACAAACCACCATAAAAAGATTTAAAAAATTCCCTCGGCTGTAGCATTAACAATGATGACAATCAGCAGAATGGCAACACACAAAAAATCACCTGAGCAGATAAAATTTCAGGTAGGCCACACACCTTGGAAGTACTGCTGGACTGGTCCAAAAAAAGAGTAAGAATAAGATACTTGTCAACTTAAAAGTATGGTTCACAAATTGAGATTCACAATGAAAGATCAATATCGCGTATAGAATCATATCATTTACAAGATAAAAGTAGCATTTGATAGGCAATAATTGAAACGGTATGCAGAGTAAAGGAGAAACTCATCCTAAACAATCTAAAGTCTAAAATCGAGAATTGAACCACAGTGTGGTTTTAAATGTAGCTTTCGCAAGATTGTTATTGATTCATTAAAAGGTCTCCACCTAAGCTGGTTTAACAACTGCAAAAGCTTATTGAATGAAGCCACTGAAATTTGAACATCAGCAACAAATATTTAGATTAGAAACACGAAATCTTTTATAGTACGGAACCATGGGTGACCCCAGAATCATGTTCTAAGTTCATAATTCATAAAATAGTTCATAGTTTATTTTGATATTCACAGTTATAATTGACTTTAAGTTTAATTTTCTAAAAATTGTCTCTTCATCCTATTTTATGAAGGAAATAGTCAAATTCGCAAAAAAAAATAGTTACTAGTTACTATCCATATCGTACAGAAATCATCCATTTCAATTAGTGTGTTGTGAGTTGTGTCTCACATGGAACAGCACTTCAGCATCGTTTTATTTATCACTTCAACAATTCAGAACAGTTAGCACCTATGTTATGCAAAGTCGAAGATACCTCTACAGGCCAAAGGTTAACTTCATACAAATTCACAGAAGGCCCATGATGTAATTTCGCAAAATAAAAACAAAAAAACTCATCCTGGTAAGGAAAAAATTGTCATGCAAGATGGAAACTGTGATAAACAATTTATTCAGCTTCCCAAAGAATATTTAGAAATGTGCACGAAACTCAACAGATGCAAAAGAGAATTTCCAGTAGTCCACAGTTAAAAATAACAATAATGCAAACCTATAAAAAAACTAACCAAAAAAATGCAGTATCTAGGAACAAGTATGTACAGGTGTTTGTAATTATGATGCACCGTAGGGTAATCTGGTGCACGAAGCTCTTGCCAATGCGAGGTCCCGGAGAAGGGTGAGACCACATTAGGTCTATTGTACCCAGCCTTATCTGTTGCCGCAACTCGAACTCGTGACCTCAAAGTCACATAGCAACAACTTTACCGTTGTGTCAAGACTCCCCTTCAATTATGATGCACTATACTTGGTGATTAAAGTTATCTTTATTTGGGTCAACTAAATATTATACAATCAGTAACAGCTTATAAAATGGTCTGCTAATGCAACCTCTATAGCTCAAATAATTTTAAAATACCTCCCAAGTGTATGAAAAAAGGCTATATTTGAAGTAAATAAGTATCCAACTCAACAAATGAAGCATGCAGTGTTTAGGAATAAGTACGTACTGGTGTTTATAATTATCATGCACCATACTAGGCAATTTAAGTTTTCTTTATTTTGGTGTCAATTTAATATGACACAATGAATCACCGTTTATAAAATGGTCTTGCAAGTGCAACCTCTGTAGAAAATGCCTCTCAAGTGCAGATCAATTTTATTAAATGAAAAACAAAAGACTAAATTCAAAGTAAATCAGTATCCAGTAAAAACATGCCTGGCTTGGCATCTTATTTATCAGTCAACATTCAACAAATTCAAGGCCTTAAAAGACTTTAAAGTAGATGATAAATTCTAAGTATCTATACATCATACATGTTTATGCTATGCATCACGAGGTAATATTCTCTTATTGCATACGTTAGATTACCAAAATCATAACGATTTCATGGAGAATGATCAAGAAAAAAAGAATACATGTGCAAAACCATGCTTCTATTATCAGACAAACAACTACTAGTAAGATTTGGCATATTTTAATATTGCGCAAAATCAATCACTTTTTCTTTCCGAAGGAGCTTTCCAACTAATGAAATCTATTTGTCAAGTAGAATTTAAACATAAAACAACTAGTTCTAGATCTATGATTGTTTTAAAAAATTAATATCAAAATATACACTAGTATTACCTCCGATCTCTTTCTGCTAGCGCATGCTCTAGAAGCATGATATAAGCCATGTCAGTGGTTGATGAGTTGGCCATGAAGTCCTGTCAGCATGCAATAATCTGAAAGTCAAAAACAATACAAAACAAAACAAAATTACAGGTATCTAAACAGTTGGAAACAATACATAAAATTAGTAGTGAGATATTGATCAATTGAATCACACATTCATTCAAAAGTTATCCTACTATGGTGTTTAGTGTATAAGATATTGGGCTTGCACGTCAACAAAATGTATTTTAGAAAAGATAAACAAGAGAGACTATGCTTCAGAATTTGCGTTCATCAGTTCAGAAAGTTCACATATTAATGGGAATTTAGTAACATATTGTTGTATAGGATAATTGTCCTAGATATAAATTTTTTGCTAATTTCACTGTGGGAAGAAACGCCCAAGTACACTAAACTATAACTAAAGGCAATATTTGACTGAAAATGCCTCACTTCTTTGGCAGCAAAATTCCAAATCACCCTCAACGGACCGGAGTATTAATGCCGTTGAAAGAAAAAAAAAGCGATAAAATGCCAAGTCGAAACGAAACGAGTTCAAGCCCTAATCGTAATCGAGAGAATGAATGCAAAAAAGGAAAAATTAAAACCAAACATGAATTTTCGAACAAAACCAAAAACTATGCCCTAAAATGTCAAAGATATCTCCAACAGAAGGCGACCGACCCGGAGGATCCTCGCAGCCTCGGAAGTCTGCGCCGAGGAGCTCCCGTGCTGGGACGCGGCGGGCGAGAGACAATCCGCGACGGCCCTACGCAGCGGCTCGGGTAGCTTCTTGGCCGGCACCTGCGACCTATGCGACTTCTGAGAGGTCACCCCGTAGAGCCTCGTCATGGCAGGCGTCCGAGAAGGGCTATAGCTCAGCACCCGTTTCGACGACCCAGGCATCGCCTCCTCTGCTGGCATCTTCCGGTCTCTATGTCCCTCCCCTTCTCCCCAAACACTTCAACCCACGGAGAGATCATTCCCTATCCGCCTCGCCTTCGTCATGCCACCATCTCCAACCAACACTTCCGCCTCTTCCTCCACATTGGACGCCTCCGCAAGGTGGGAAGGTAGAGGACGGAGGAGATCAAAGTTCAAGGGATCGAGGGATCGGGAGATGGTGCGAGGAAGGAACAGGAGCTCTCGAATCCTAGTTTTAACGGGCGAACAAAGATCGGGGACGGTGTCGAGTGTCCGGGTCTCGAACTGGGTAATCCATTCAGGTGCACATAAGAATAATCCATTTTTCTTTGGCAAGAATACGACACTCTATCAAGGATTACAGCTGTCAACGGGGCCCAGTGACTCAACTGGAACTCGTCACTTCTCCCCATTTACCCGACCGTTTACCAGCCACCTCCTTAACCGAGTGCGACATTTATATAAAAATAAATTTATATATTGTATTAATGTATGTAATTAGGGAGAATTATTTTTATCATAATATTTATTTTATACTCAATTAGTAGTGCTCGCTGTTATTATACTTTGGATCATTATCTAACATTATCAGATAATACAAGTCATTAACTATCTGGCTTAGCTTCTTCCATCGCAGGAGCTCATGAAAGCTTGTACAAGGACGGGATTCCAATAACATACACTGAGATTTAACTTCAAAATTTTACTTTTAATTAACTAGTTAATTGTTGCAGAGCAGGAGGACGAGGTGGCGCCTTCATCCTTCAGCCCGCCGCCGGTGCTTGTCGTAGGGAAGAGCTCGAGAGTCCGGAGAGCCCCATGACACGCCGGCGGTGAACTTTCGTCGTCTGCCTCTGGCATGGCCGTCCATTCCGCTTCCTGTGATGAACTAGCGTCCGATGATGAAGTAGTTAATTTTGCGACCCATTCGAGTAAAGGATGAAATGGGAAATATTTGACCTGAGTAGGAGGAGGAGGAGGAGGAGGAGCAGAGTAGAGGAGCTGGTAGTGGCGGCCGATGAGCCTCCGGCGGAGCCTCTGCCGCTCCCTGGCCTTGTGGTTTTGGAACCAGTAGAAGACGTTCTTGCCCTCGATCCGGCCGAAGCAGGCGAGGTGGGCGGTGATTTGCTGGATCTGCGCCGCGTTCGGCGTCCTCGCCCCGTTCCTGTACATCTCCTCCAGTATCACCAGCTGCTCTGGCGTCGGGCACCACCTCGCAGACGAAGAACGCGACCAAGCCTGAGACATGACCGGTTTGTCCCTTTCCGGCTCCCACAGGTTCGGATATTCTGGGCGACAAGCTATTTATAGAAAAAACTAAAGGAGAGCGAGGAAAAGCAACGACATGGAGCTAACGGCGCAGTTGCTTGAAATGGACGTAGCAGAAGTACTCAGCATGCACGGAACAACAATTCAATGCTTCTCCTTCGCGCATGAGAAGAAGGTGAGAGAAGGAATTGTACACATCACATCGATCGATCTAAAGAATGTCTAGCTAGAAACTAATTAAGGCATGCAGTTTAATTTAATATTCCATCATCAATCGTGCGGTACGAGATACATAAATGCTCGATCAGAGGCATCAGAACAGAGCAAGCTTTGTCTGTACAATGCGCATGAGAAGTCACGTATCACAGCCAGAACTCAATCCCAATTTTCAAGCTCGTCGTTGCGTTTTGGAATTAGTTGGGAGAGCTAGCGCTGGCGTTAGCACCGTGAACAGTACGTGGACGAAATGGTTTGCGTCGATGGCCTTCGCCGGCCATGCATTCACCGGCTTCCATGCATGCATGGTGTCAGGGATCGAGCTGATAGATCAAGCGCTTGTTGGGCAGCGTTCGCCTGCCAGCTCTCAAATCTCTCATTAACCGTGCTCGCTGGTGACTACGACAGTCCATCAGTTGGTATGCAGAGAAGAAGAGAGGTTCGTTTAATTTATGGAGAGTGGAAAAGTCAACTGGGTAGCTTCGGTTGGACGTTTGGAAAGCGAGAGAAGAGAAGAGGAGAAGAGGAGAAGAGGAAGAGGAAGGTGGGAGAGCGAAGCAGAAGCAGAAGCAGAAGCAGAGGCAGGGCAGGGGGGCAGTGGTGGTGCGCAGGCGACGTGACATGTCTCCTCCCTTCGCGTATCATTCTCCTTTCCCGCACGACATCACTGCTACTGTCTCCCTCCTCCGTCCCCCGATGCGAGCTGCCGCGCGCAGTACTTCAGGCCACTGCTTTTACGAAGAACTTCGAAAAGGCATCTCTGTTCTTGAATAATTAAAACAATTATTTCTATTACTTTTTTTATCTCAAAATACTAAATAAAAGACAAAGAAAATTATTATTCTAAATTTAAATAGGATAAATATTTTAAAAATTAACTTTTGAGTTATTTAGAAAGTTATCTACTTTTAAAATTAAATGACCAGCATAACTACTTTAATTCTAAATATTCAAAAGGATATAAATATAAATTTACTGTTACGGAATGACCCATAGGGCCCCTGATTAGACTCGAGTCTGATCCTGATCTCCCCTCAAAGGCTTAACCCGCCGCGCCTGCTGACTCAATTGATCAAGTCCTTCCTCTCTTCGTGTGCCTGAAGAATCATGGGCGAATCACCCCTTTGGTTCGAAGAGAATAGATCGCCAAACCGAGTCTGCCCAATGGTCGAATCGCCCATTCGGTCTCCTTAGCAGCCGAATCACCCGGTCAGCCACCTCGTTGTCAAATCGCCCATTCGGTCTCCTCAGCAGCCGAATCACCCGTTCGGCCACCTCATTGCCGAATCATCCGTTCGGCCACCTCGTTGCCGAATCACCCCTTCAACCACCTCATTGCCGAATCGCCCATTCGGCCACCTCGTTGCCGAATCGCCCGTTCGTCCTTCCTTCCCCTCTTCCCTTCTGATTACACTCCCATTCGG
The DNA here is from genome assembly GCA_037834155.1 of Curcuma caesia. Taxonomy (NCBI): domain Eukaryota; kingdom Viridiplantae; phylum Streptophyta; class Magnoliopsida; order Zingiberales; family Zingiberaceae; genus Curcuma; species Curcuma caesia. The sequence continues at coordinate 212 of JBBMKF010456607.1, read as the reverse complement.
CTATAGCGCCGAATGGGGGCGTTCGGAGCCCGGATCGCCACGGCGGCCTCTGCCCTCACCATACATACCTCCTATCGAACCGAATCAACGAAATGCCCTACAGTGCCCTGGCATATCCCATTATTACTTCTGACAAGCTCACACCCCCATTTATTGCTGACACCCCCTGACATCTGCGTGGGTCATGACAAGATGGTTCCTCACCGGCGATG
>JBBMKF010456596.1:0-11821 GCA_037834155.1 Curcuma caesia | reverse complement strand
GGTCGTGCCATGCTCAACATAGACTCGGACTTAGCCTAATTTGCATGCCGGATTGACCCACCTTGCCATGACCCTACCTCTATTTGTATTTGTGATTGAGAGAAAAACTACTCTTCTACAAAAAGATAGAATCCGCCACTTTAGCGGCCCCACACGGTCGGCCCCACGACCATCTGTGAGAAGGTAAATCGAGAAATTGCAGTTGGTCACGACGCAGGAGGGTATTGCCTGATTTCGTCAGGATTCGAACCCTTGCCCTCTTCTGCAAGTCTGCTGCGTCATAACCAAGAGAAAAATTACTCGATCATAAAAGATCAGCGTGACCCTACTTCCATACCCCTTAGCTCTTAGTAAATTTTCTATTTTTTTCTTTCTTTGTATATTTGTTAGTGAAGATTTGTGACGGTGTTCCAATTCAAACTATTTATTTAAAAACAGAAAAATATTTAAATTTATTTTCTAATTCATATTCTTTATTTGTTTTTGTATTTGTTCACACCCTCAACCTCAATGGTTGTTAATTTAAATTACCTTGATTTTAATGTAATTGTATATATATTTTTTACTTTTTTAAATAAAAAGGGTTGAGATGAGACGAGACTCCTAATTTTTTTTATTAATTTAGGTATCTGGATTTGTGCTCGACGACTAATTTTAGAAGTGAATGATTTTCCCATAATTTGTCTATTGAATAAATTCGGAAATGCATCGATTCTTGACACGACAACCCAATAATCATAGTAGTTCAAATATTGTAAGCGTATGATGTCAAATATTGCTTGTATCTCTAATCTTGTGGAACTTAACACATTTGCCCAAGCTAAGAAAGATCCTAAGCGGAGAGAAACCATAAGTTTGGAAATTTAAGCATGGAAGAAAATTATACACGAACCCTTACTTCCTTAGCTAAAGGAAAGAAGTCAATCAGTCACAAGTGGATGTACAAAATCAAGTACAATTCAAATGGATCCATTGAGCATTACAAGGCGAGACTTGTCGTTAAAGGTTATATACAATTTGAAGGGTTGAATTATAATGAGACTTTTGTATCAATTGCCAAGTTAGTCATTGTTCGTTGTCTACTAGGTATAGTTGTTGTGAGTGGTTAGTCTCTTCATCAACTTGATGTTCAAAATGATTTTATCTATGGTGATCTAAATGAAGAAGTATACATACTTCTGCCATCTAGTTATAGTCGACAAGGGGAGAACATCGTTTGCCGATTAAACAAGTCACTCTATAGATTAAAATAAGCTTCTCGTAATAAGTATTCAAAATTTTCTATAGCTATTCAAAAGGTCGATTTTAAGCAATCTATGGCAAATTACTCATTATTCACACAAACATATGAAAACTCATTCACGATTGTATTGATTTTTATTATTGACATGATAATCATGAGAAATAATCCTAATGTCACAAGGACTCTTAAAAGTGTTTTACATGAGTACTTTCGAATAAAAGACCTTGGAAAGTTAAAATACTTTTTGAGAATAGAAGTGGCTACATCAAAATAAGGAATTTTTATATCACAACGAAAGTATACATTAGATCTACTTGATAAGATGAGTCTTCTTAGAGCTACTCTAATCAGTTGTCCTATGGAATAAAATTTTAAACTCACACAAATAGTTGGAGAAATTCTTAAAGATCATTCACGATATAGAAGATTTGTTGGAAAACTTATTTACTTAAGAATTACTTGTTCAGATATCACTTTCAGTGCATCTTTTTAGTTAGTTCATGCATCATCCACGTAAACCACATCTTAATGCAGCTATTCGAGTTCTAAGATATTTAAAGGGAACATCTGGACAAGATAATTTTCTTTCAAGCAATATGACATTAAGTTAATTGGCTATTGTAATGTTGATGGGGGAAAGTTATCCTACTACAAGGTGATCGATATCTGGATATTATGTTTTCCTTGGTTCCTCTCTTGTTTCTTGGAAGACAAAGAAACGAACAATTGTTTCTCGTTCTTCTATAGAGGCAGAGTATAGAGCGATGAGTATAGCAATTACATGTGAGTAACTCGGTTGAGATACTTTTTATAGGATTTATAAATTAATAATTTGGGTCCTACCATATTTCATTGTGATAATAAAGTAGTACTACATATTGCTACAAATCTTATTTTCAAAACATATTAAAATGGATTGCCATGTGATTAGGGAAAGAATTCAATTGGATCAAATTTTTACTACCTTTACGCCATCAAATGCTCAAATTACAGATATCTTTACTAAACCATTTAGAAAGTCACTCTTTCAATCTCATTTGTGCAAGGTGTGCATTTCAAATATTCATACTTCAACTTGAGAGAGAGTGTTGAAATATGTTATTTCGGAAATCAAAAACATATTGGAATATGCTTGAATATGCTATTCGAAAAAAATTTACCTGCTTATTATTTTTCTTAATTATTTATCTTGCTGTAATAAATATTAAATATTTATTATCTTTTTTAGCCAACTTATATATATATGTAAAAGATTTTATACGAGACTGAATAGACAAGAATATTTTTTTTAAATTTCTATATTTCCTCATTTCTCTATATCCTTTTTTTACACGATCAGAGTTATTCACCTCCCTCTCTAGTTCGCACTAAGGATGATAATTTCTTCCAAACCCAATGGAGGATTTGATATCCGACCTGAATGGAAGAAGGTATAGAGGGATTTTTTGGACCTGATTATAAATAATTGAATAATCGAGTAAGAAAATTTTTTGATACTGATATGGAGGCGGGTCTAGTAAAATTATCTATACCTCACTAACTTTTTTTTTTTCATTTCACCGACAACTAATTAAAGAAAAAATAAAAAAATTAAATTTGATCTTTTCCTTCTCAGATTCTGCTCTCGTAACCTATAGATGTTTATTCTATTTTTATATAATTATATTTTTTTGAATATGATATTACTTTTAATATATTTTTATTGAATAATGAGTGGAATATAAAAAATTATTAGTATAGAGAATATCCGATTCTTTAATGATTATATGGATAAGGATAAATATTCGTCCTTTGATAGATATAGAGATCATGAAAATAAAATTTGAATATCCGATGAAAATAAAAATATAAAATATAAAATCCGACTCAAATCCAATCCATTATCCTTCTTAATTTGCACAATTCCTAACAGATCAATAGTAGTTAGGAAAAATACAGAGTAGACAAACTTGAATCTAAAGCTAGTATTTCACTGACAGGACAAGTCATGGTAGGTGAGATACGGATTGGAACTTAATTAGTTTGATCTCACTAGTTACAATAATGGGTTGGTTCTCAGTGGGCATATCACATGGGGCAGATTGAAGTGGTGGTGGGGAAGAAGAAAGGGACAAGGTAGTCGCCTCTTCTTATCTCCAAGTTTCACATGCATGGCGCAATATTTTCTCAACTACAAGCAAAGTTTTCATATTCAGACAAATATATACGGTTCAAATCTCAACTACGTAGTTGTACTCTATGATATTTTTCTTTAATAAAATAAAAAATTTAAAACGTTGATAGTTGGACGATGAGTCATTCGTACTTTTAAATTTATTTGATGGATGAATCAAAAGAAGATCACCTGTATCTCTTAGAAAGTGCAAATCTTTGCGGTACAAAAGATATAAATATATGTATATTTTATTGAAGTGTAAATGTATTTATATAAAATTAGAAGTTACTAGAAATTTTGGTGATATAAGATTATATTTGAAGTAGCCCAAGTTCCATTAGTTAATCCTTAGAATCCAAGTTCTTCGATTTAGACATGCCATAGTCTTTGATTTAATTCAAGTATTTATAATAATTTAACATTACACTAATGTGATGAAAGATAAATATATGCATGATAATAATGTGACTAATATTAAATTGGAGTGTTTTTTTTTCTATATTAAAGGAATCACTATGTCCTTATTGTTTCATATTAGTGCTAGCTAGATTAGATAATCAATCGTACTCAAGATAAGCTCCATGTTATAAGTTGTTAATTTTAAATAGTATTGTGGTAATTGATAAGAGTATAGTTAACTTAAATGTGAAATTTTAATTATATGGGAAAAAACCTTTAGAAACTAATGGTTTAAGATAAATAAGATAAAATTGAATATAAAGTTTCTCAAAGACCTTGAGCTCATGAGCTTGTCAAAAGAACCCTACACATACAATTTTGGTGAGAAATAATGTGAACATGAGGCAATTCAATCGGTTCTTACTAGGTGAGACTATGTGGATCCCTAACCCTAATTCAAACCGAGTAGAGTAAAGATCTCTCACCTCAAACGACTATGCCAAAGATCGGACTCACCCTCAGCCAAGTGAAAACACCTTTAATTCAATATGTGGTAATTTGTGTCATGTCATATTAATCATATCATAAATAAGTCATATTATTGGGCAATACAAAATCATATAGAATATAATACAAAATTAATTATGTATACTAAAAATAATCGTTTTATAGAGCTATTATAGCTTAGATTGACGCAAACTAAGAGTCATTAATTAACCTTAGGATATTCTTACTTGTACTCTACTGAGAGCCAATTTGAGAGAATATTTTATTTTAATTTACTTTAGTGTAACAATAAAAGATAGATGTCGCTCATGGGAAAATCATAATCAAGTGTGGAGTTATGAAAAGAATATGATAAATAAGTACAAGATCTATTTATAAAAGAAGGCAAAGATCCTTTTTCCCTATATGTTTTAATTTAGTATTATTAGACAATCTTGTTGTCAGAGATTACAAGGAAAATTGATAAATTGAAATTGAGGTTTAACTTCAACTTATCTGTTGAATAACCTAAGAAGATAATCTCAAGTTGCCCGGGCTGGTTCGGCCGAGCTATTTTGAATGCTTCCTACTGATTGTCGTTATCACTCGAGTGCTAGGTAGCTCAAGTAGTGATCCCATCAAGTTCTTGAGTACTTCCAAGTAACATTGAATACTCAAGAAGCAATCCTAAATCTGAGTGTGTTTTCAACATATTCTCTTTAAAAGAGATTCACCCCACTTCCAGTGGTGATTCGAGATTGTCATGGGTCTGTTTCTCAGAATACAATGATGGTCGCGGATAATATCTGAATCCGAAAGCTATCATGAGTAGTTTACTAAGCGATCGCCTAATATTCAACACATGTAAGTCGTGCTCATACACTAGTTAATTTGGTTCAATGCAATTCAGATCTTAAATTTACACCCCCTACGCACTCACGCGTGAGAGAAAATTTCTCCCCATATATTTGTTCACAACATGCATGTTTGTGCAACAATATAAACTAATCATCTAGTCATAAAACTCACAATATGAGATTAAAATCTCATGAAGTCTCTTCCTTCCATCCACATTTTTCCATTCATATGTCTAACAAGTACTAAGAATAAAATGGTTATATAGTTTGGGCGAACAAAGATGCCTAGCTAACTATAAGAAGCAACTACAAGTGATGTACTTATACTTCAACCTTACCATAAAAAAATAATGAGAATGAGAAAGAGAAAGAAAAATAAAGGCCTAAATTAAAACATCTCACAATCGCTCGATCTAAACTTATTTAAGCTATAGACAAGAAGCCACGTACGTAAAGGAGCCCAAGACAAGGAGACTATGTGATAATGTAGTTATCCACCCTAAAAGGTGTTTGGCCCTTCTATTAGTGGAGTATTAATTAACATCTCGAATCTTTTCTCTTAAAATAAGGAACAAAAGGAATATATGTAGTCATGACATGCATGCGACTATTTTAATTTGGTCGAACCAACTTGGAATATTACTTACAAATATATGGAGGACTTCCTACAGTAAAATATTATTACCTAATTTAACATATTCAAAATGTTCATAATAGATAATGTAACATAGTTCAACAACACTAACTTTAAAAATTAGTGCTCATGTCATGTCTTGAGTGTCTTTTTCCAAGGGAACTAATGCTCTCACACTCTGTGATAATTTATCCCTTTAATTTTATGATATCCACATAACTATAGTTTACCAAAATACCAAAAGTCTATACTACATATCCAAAATAAAAGTAATTAATGATGAAAATATTATTTAAAAAACTATGGTAGTAGCTAACAACTAATTGATGATTGAATGGTCACTCTTGATCTGTGATCTTGGAGGTCAAAGAAATAATGAAGTGTAAGTGCAAGCTAAGTGTATTTAGTAGACATAAAAAGAGTGATGCATGATATAAAATAAGTACGATAGAGGAGAAAGATAAGAAATATTTATAGTAAGTTAACAGTTAGCAACATATTTGATTATTCTCTTAAAACATATTTATATTTAATTTTATTAATTGAATTACAATTATTATCTTCTACTTCTTAATGGAGCACCTAATAATTCATATATCACAGTCCAAGAACTATGAGAGAGCACCCCTACTAGCTACTTACATGCCCTTTTTATGCTTTTCTTTAAGGTCTAGAGAAAGTAACAATCAATAGGATTTAGCTAATCCTTTCTTTTTGAAAGTTTCTTGATAGGAAGAGTATGATTCCCCCCCCCCCCTTTTTGTTGGGCTCACATGAACTCAAGGGGTTAGCACACATGATTATGTCCATTAACATAAACTAGCACATATACGAACATGTGCTAGTAAAATAGTGGTAATTAAATAGATAAATACATTCGTGAATGATATCCTATTTTGCTTGCTCGGGCCTCTCCTTCCTAGAAAGTTAGATCACCTCTCAAAAATTAAGATCCAGTAGTTTGAGATATAACACAGGTTAAAGGTTGGTCGGCTTTACCGGTGTGGTTATTCCGACGTTCAAGTCAGTCATTGGTGTGAAAACATCTAGGGTTTGTAGCGAAACAAAAGAGTAGAAGAATAGAGAATGAGAAGAGTTTTTAGAGAAGAGTCACCTCTATTTGCAAGGGAAAATCATACTTGTAACATATCCCCTCTAATGTTTATATAGCTGTTAGAAGGGCATCTTCACATTAGATGTCGCGCGCGCATGCTCCATTCCTCTCATAAGAGTTGATGATGAGACCAGATTCAATAATTGTTAGTTGTTTTGTCACTCATCAAGTGTCATGTATTCAGAGGAAGGCAATTAGGGGACCAAATCTGACATCTACTATTCGCTTTACCATTTAGAAGACACCATGTATTTAGACAAAGGCAATCAAGGGATCAAATCTGGCATCCACTACTAGCTTCTCCATTCAAAAAATGTCACGTACCCATCAATAGGTTTGTTAAGCACTGAGACAGGATACTCAATAGAAGTCGAAATATGAGCATTAAGGTCAGGTGCTCGATAGAAGCCAAAATATGAGCATTAAGGTCAGGTGCTCGGTAGAAGTCGAAATTTGAGCATTAAGGCCTAGTGTTGGGTAGAAGCCAAAATCTAAGCATTAAGGTCGATTGCTCGTTAGAAGTTGAAATTTGAGCATTAAGATCAGATGCTTGACAAAAGTCAATATCTGAGCATTAAGATCGGGTACTCGGTGGAAGTCATTACTTGACTTGGGAATAACCCATGTAGCATTAGTAAAGCATAAGAAATTCTTTAGCATGTGAAACAATTCCAAGAATGATCATAGTTGATAGCATGATAAAATGAATGGATCCAATTTCCTCATTAGTAAAGTGCGAGAAATCTTTAGTGTGGGGAAGTATGAATGATAAAAGGTCAACCTATTTATGAAAAAATTATAAATATATAAATGTTTAATTGTTATATCAATAGTAATTTATATGTTATAATTATATAATCTAATATATAACGTATATACATTATATATATATAGTAACATATAATTTATAACATGCAAATAATCAGATTATATTTTTCAAGTTTATGTATATAACTATTAATTAGTTTGTTCTTTCTATAATTTTTTTTATTATTTAAATTTGTCAAATGAGTGAGTTGTGTCATATAGTTGTCCTCTTAAGCATATTGTAGCATTAATTTCATTCAAAGTATTGTGACTTTTACATAATACTAGAGTTGTCTTTTCACCTCTCATAATGTTAAATGAATGTTCAGGACTAAGACAACTCACATAGAGTAATAAGAGATACCATCCTCTTTAATCTCCTAAGGTTAAATGATAAGCTTGACTATCACAAAATTAAGGTCGTCTTTCATCTAAATGTATACATTTTAAATTGGATTAAACCTCTTCTAACTTTCACAATAAATAAAGGTGAAGTTTTGAACTTAGACCTTTGATACACAACACTTTCTTTAGCATTTAGCAAATAGAATAAAAACTTAGAAATAAAAATCCACTGTTTGAGGAAACTAGAACTGCAAGATCTATGCGACAAGCCATCATTTTTCTCCTTCCTACACAAAATATGGGGCCCAATCTATAGATTCTAGATCACAGCACGCACCTGATTTGTCCTGCCCTCCTTTGCTTCCAATGCAAGGCATAGCGTTTCTTTAACACAATACGGCTCACCCTACACTCACTGTATCAGCACAGAGACAGCTACGGACAAAAAAATTCCAATACAGATAGAAATGTGCAATTCATAATATAGAAATATATATGCACCTCCTCAAAAGATATGAACTAGAGCCGACGACCCATCTCATTCCATACTCATCTTGGTCCATCATCTATAATGATGGCTTCTTCTTCCTCCCTTTTCTAGATACTCCTCTCCTCTTCCTGTTTCTCTTCCTCTTCCTCTTCCTTGTGCCTTGGATCACTTGAGAATATTTGCATGGATACCAACCAGTGGCCTCGGGTAATTAGAACCAGACTCTTTTATTTCCATGTTTTGCTTTAACTTTTTCTCAAAAACTTGTGTATATATCTACTTAATTATCTAAGTACTTAGTAATAACAGGTGGTGCACTGCCTAGAGATCTGTGAAGATTAGTTTTCCATCTCCCTCTCTCTCATCATCTCATCTCCTTTGGCCTGAGGCTTTTGAAAGGAAAAAAACAGCAAGAAAATTCCAGACCTTTCGTTCTTTAAAGCAGCAAACTACTTTAATTGTTCTACTTTTTCTCTTTCCATACTCTCACTTTCCTCTGATCGCATGCAATATGGCAGAGTTGCGTTCGTATTATTAAAGGTGTTACTTTTGCTTTGTTCTTGTCCATGGATTTCTCTTTATAGATCTATACAACTTAACTTGCTTTTTTCCTCTCACTTTTTTTTTGCCCATCCCTATTTCCTCGCTCCATGTTCTTGATCTTGTTAATTGTTTAGAGATCTGTGGCCTAAACAGCAGTCTGCAAACATTTCTAACGCATATGGGAATTTTGTGGTGTACCATTTGGTGGTCTGCAGAGCATGGGCATGGGGCTGCAGGTGAAGCCCGTGGGAGATAAGTTTTCCTCCGCCATCACCGCCGCCGCCGCCGCTGCAAGCAGCGGCTGCACCCCAGTGGCGAGGCCAAGCAAGGAGCAAGCCCTCAAGTGTCCCAGGTGCAACTCCACCAGCACCAAGTTCTGCTACTACAACAACTACAGCCTCAGCCAGCCCAGGTACTTCTGCAAGACCTGCAGGAGATACTGGACGGAGGGTGGGTCCCTCAGGAATGTCCCTGTGGGTGGCGGATCGAGAAAGAACAAGAGATCAGCCACCACCTCCTCCTCCTCCTCTTCCAAAGCTCCAAAGTTGTTCCATGAGGGACAGGGCCTCAAGCAGGACGGCAGCACTGACTACTCCAGCCAAGAAGCCACCTGCAGTGCTTATACTCCTGGCCTCGGGCCATTCATGCCCATACCACTGCCCGACTACACTCTAAGCTTTCCTTTTGACTGTAGCAATGTTGGGCTTGGAAACTTGCTAGGTCTTCAGGAGAGTGCTGCTGCAGGTAGTAGCAGTAAGCTTCTGTTTCCTCCTGAGGAGTTCAAAGTAGAAGAAGCGCCTTCAAATTACAATAAGAACGAGCAATTTGCGAAGAATATTAATAACAAGGAACGAGGAGGTGATCCAACTCCTGGGCTCTGGAACACTCTCATGGGAAGAGGCTCCTGGTAGAGTTGCAGAAACAAATCGAGTTTACATGCTCACTGTTGTACTTATCCATTTTGGCTATTGATGGTGGTGGTGGTATATATATGCATGCACAGCCTAACATATGAGAGATGATACATTTAATGTGAGTATTTGAAGCTTCAGTTTAATATAATGACTTTCTGATATTGCCTGATCCAGTAACAAATGAATTAGATTCGAGGTTAATTAACAAGCATATACTTAATGGAACTGTAATTGTGCATGCACTGATTCAAAGAATGTCGGGTGAAAGGCTAGATATGGCACTCATCAGGGATAAATTCACATGTAACTTGTTCATCGATCGATATCTGGAGAACAATGAAGTTGATGTGATCGATGTCAGTGTTGTCCACATATAACAGGTTCCATTTAAGCTTTTTTTTTCCCTGTCACTTTTACCTTCATGTTTTGTCTATATAGCAAGCTAAGACAAGTCATATCTCATCCTCCCTCCATAGTAAGATTCTCCTAACCATTCAGTACAGAAGAAGGAAGGTCAAGTAGAGGGGAACGATGCTGCCTGCTAGTTTTAGTTATTGATGCTGAGGGATAGGAGCCACTCATGTGGCATTTTGAGGATGGTCAAGAATCCAATTAAGGGAGCGCGGTCAAAGAAGGTCATAGCTAAGTTAGTCTAGAGTGAACTCAGATCAAGTTCGGATCAAGGTCGGCCAGTTCGGTTTGACCCTGTCGTCCTCCTCGGTTTTATTGGGCCCCGTCGATCTCATCAGTTCTGCTCAGCTCTACCGACTTTAGTCAGCCATATCGACCTTATCGACTTTACTCAATCCTACTGATCTCAGCCAGTCCTACTCAGCCCTATTGATCTCAGTTTTGTTTGACCCCGTCGATCTCAGCCAGCATTGTTCGGCTTTGCCGATCTCATAGCTCTGCTCGGCCCTATCAACCTCAATCGAATCTGCCTATCAATGCAATCATGCTCTAGATGTGAAGTTTCAATATTTGACCACTATTTAAATTTTAAATAAACAAGTTTAAACTCATTTGTATGACGAGTGTGTAGGGAAAGTTATTGTAGGTTGGAGACTGGATGTAAGACATGAAAAATTCAAAAAAGTCGAGGACAAGATTCTTGACAAGAAGTCTAAGTAGGTTTGGATGCAAAGGTAGACAAAGACTCGGAGACGAGAAAGCTCCAAGCAAGATAGTCCAAAGAACAGGAGGTTCATATGACATCAGGTACTTAGGATTGAGGGTAGAGATGGTTAGGCGATTTCATCTCTTAGAGTTGTTGATAGAAGAGGATTAGATCAATCGACTGATATTCCATCGTTTGATTCAAATCGATCTATCAATCTGATATTTACATCAATCAACTAATGCTGATTAGAAATCAAACAGAAGTGTATTGAATGTGACTGTTCTATCAGAAATCGACAGAAGTGCATATGACATCAATCAATTGATGCTAATCAAAAATCAAACAGAAGCATATTAGATGCAGTTGTTCGATTTAACTAATGACATCAATCGATTGATGGTGGACATTAATCAACTAATGCAGATCAGAAATTAAACAGAAGTATATTGGATGTAGTTGTTGGATTCGATTGATGACATCAATTGATTGATGATCGGCATCAATCGACTAATGCCGATCAAAAGTTGAACAAAAGTGTATTGGATGCAATTGTTCGATTTGACTGATGGAAATAACTGATTGATGGTAGACATAAATCGACTGATGCTCAAATTATCGACATAATCAAATAGATTTAAGAAGATTAAGTAGTCATTCAATGACATGAAAATTGTCAGAGACCATATCAATCGATTGATAGTATGAATCAATCGA
>JBBMKF010456586.1:0-11821 GCA_037834155.1 Curcuma caesia | reverse complement strand
CTAAATCCTTCATCAATTGGTGCTGTGCTTTGTGGGCACAAACAAATGGCTGAGGTATGTTTTTCGAAGACACTATTGTAGGCATTTGCAAGTTATCTTAAGAAATTGTTCAAGTCCATGCAATTTTAATCTGCTCGTTCTGTAGTTTTGGAATTTGCTCGATTGATTTCTAGCTGTGCCCGTACCTTGAATTATATGGTTTCTCTTCGTAATGTTGGCACCAATGAGTTGGAAGTTGCATTTGTTTTCTCACTCATTTCAATTGTTGGATCATCGTAAACTTTGTGAAACATGAATGTTGATAAGTACATGTTCCTAAAGCGGCTGTTTGCTTCCTCATCACCAACACCAAAATTTTTGAATATACGGAAATCAATTTCTGTAAAATGCTTTACTCATACATCATATGGGCCAGCAATGAGATATATAAACCGTGGTATTCTCCATTTGGTCTTATTTTGTATCAGCTTGAGGTCAAATATCGACAAAATGACAAGGACCTCTTTGTGTATTTGGATGAAAGTCTAAGAATAGAGAGTCAGACCTAAAATTTTTATTTTTAAAAATTATATTCTAGAGCAATATATGGACTATTATCGAGGATGGTCTTACATAGAATCCGATGATGGAATTTGACGCCCAAATAGTTGGGACTGTCGATCTTGAAGTTGCTTAATTTCTTGCATTTTATTCCGGAAATTGGTAGGAACAAGCAGCCTGTGCTGTTCATTTTGAATTGCTCCAATAGATGCTTGGGATTTTGATTTATAACTAGATCTGTCAAAGTTGCTTAGCTAAATTACTCTTTGTGTTTGAAACTGAAGCAATCTATATACTTCTATCCTTCATATTCCCCGAGATATTCATTCGACTGAACCAACTACGACACATAGAACCGATGATAATATTATTATCATAGGCAGATCGAGTAACCACTCGTGTGAAAAGCTCAAGTTATTAGAAAAGAAACCAATCTGTTTATATCTTTGTTCTTTGAATCAATCTACATGCTTTCTTATACTCTTATGTGTACTAGGATCAAAAGTGAAACAAATGACATTGCTAGATTTGTCTCGACTTTGTCGATTATCGATGCTATGATTTACGGGGCTATGATCTTCGAAACAAAAACTCCTTTGTGAATGTCATAACTTGTTTTAGTTTTCGATACAAAACTAAGATAGGATCTGTGCATATGGATCAATGGATGATGTTTCTTGCATACGATAGGAAGTTACATCGCAACTTGTGGCTGATGGTGTATCGAAGGAGACAATCTTGATGAACTTCTGATCAAGGTAAGGTCCCTTTTGTTGTTGCAGCTTGTTATACATTGAACATCAACATAATTCTTTATCAGATGCCACGAGCGATCGAATAATCGAATTTGTAGTAGAAAAAATAAGTTATTACAAATCTGTTCATCCTTCTTATTACATGGAGTAAGTATCTCCGTCATGTATGTTCTGAGATGAGTTTTTAGATTTATATTTTGATTAAAATTGTTACATGAGCTTGTTGTGGCCAAATTTTACAAACAATTCTCTACTACCATACTGAGCTTCTTAGAACTTCTTTTAAGTCATTTTATGTTTTTTATTTTTTGATTTTAATCAATGTAAATCCATGTAGTTGTTTCAATTACAATTAAACTAGTCAAAGTTTAATTAAAGTTTAAACTAGTCAAAGTTTAATTAAAGTTTATTGTATTGATTTTAACATGTTTATTACTTCATTTAAAAACATTATAAAGCACAAAAGTATAAAGTTGGAACATATTTGGGTTGGTTACTTTTAAGGAAAATAAGGTAAATAGCATAATTTTTTTTCCTTCCATTTTTCTTATATATTTGATGGAGAAAGCTAAGAAGAAAAGAACAATTAATTTCCTATATTACTTGTATATGGTTTTTAAAAAATTACTTTTATATAGAATGGTATTTAAATCCAAATTTAAAAAATAAAAATAAAAAATCCTTTTAAGTTTACTTTTTATTTATATACTTCTACTAAACGAATGCAATTTAAAAAAGCTTTTCAAACCAATGAAAAGAAAAAAAAATCTATACTTTTATCAAACCGCTGAGAGAGGTTTCGCGTAAACACATGGGATATCACTCATTGGAGTTTTTTAAAGAATATATATATATATACATATTAAATTTTGCAAGCGTAAATTACTTTTAAATTTTTAAAAAATTATAAAATGATATTAGAGTTATAGAGGTAAAAATGTTGAAATGAATATACAAATATAAAAAGATAGATCGGATAAGAAATAAACATATTAAAATTATAATTATCGAGAAATTTTTTTTATAAATTATATTTAAAATAATACAATATATATTTAAATAATTAATAAATATTTTAATTAAATAATATAAAATTACAATAAATATCAATAAAAAAATTAATTAGCCATAATAAAATAAAATTTATTTAAATATAAATAATAAAAAAATATTTAAATATAAATAATAATATAATATAAAAATAAAATTCAATAGCGTAGAAATATTATAATGTCACTAATAGGATGAGGTTTGGTTGTCTTTGTCGTTTAAAATTATTAAATTTGCATCATTTGTAATTAAAAAGAACAAGGCAGTTAAAATTGGATAAATTTGACAAAGTAAATAACTCAAGGAAATTTAACTAATTAAATATTTTAAAAGTTAAGTGGTTAGATAGTACTTCATAGCAACATCACTAAAAAATTAATAAAAACAATTGTCTAGTAATTAACAAACTTTGATTTGCAAAGAATACGTAAATAACTTTTTAAAAATTAAATTAATGAATTAGCTACTACATAGCAAAAGCACCATTAAAAAAATTAAACAACAAAGACAGACAATTACATAACAGATGATACAAACTTTAATTTGCCAGTAATTAATTACATTTTGAAAAACTAATCAACCACTCATCAGTAACATCGCCATTTAAAATTTTAATTAAATTAATTACAATTGGAAAATATTAATAACTATATTGTACTTAGTGACAGCCATAAAAATTTAATATATAGAATGATATTACCAATCCGTTAGTGATAATCAAACATGCATAAAGTTTATTGCATCGACCTGGTTGGATGATGCAGAAATGCTTCATTCTGTTAACAAGCAACAACAAACTAGACGAGTAGATAAACAAAGACCTGCTTGCTTGACATTCTAGTTCTGATTAGGGTTTTAATTGGCATCTACCTGACAGTGACTCACCTCATGTTATTTTGTGTTCCTCGCAAGTTCATCTATCGTTTCTTGCTACACTGATTGAGTTTCTTGTTGCTGATGATCCGGAGAGGATGGCAGCAGGAGCTGCTGATACTTGGATCTGTTCTTTTTCAGAAGAATGTAAGTGGTCCAGTACCAGAACATCAGTATCCTGCCCTGGGCGGCGACAGTGTCCCGGATTCGACTGCCTCCAAAGGAAAATCTTTCCAATGCCTGCAAAAGAACAGAAGATATTAATTGAATGTTCTTCCTCTAATTAGAGAGTTCATGATGTGAAGTAGAAAATGCTCAAACTTCCTAGATAGAGTTATAAATATACACATTAGTTCATCGGTCAACCGAGTTACGAAGAACCTTTCAAATTTTCATTTTAGTATCTTAAAGTAAATTTTGCGTTGCTGTGTTCTTGATGATATCAAATTGCAATTGCACCTGTTCTCCAGTTTGGATATCATAAGAGTGTTGTTGCTCAAACTGAAGACCTTTGAACTCATTGATGCAAAGCCCCTGAAAAGCCCTGGCAGTGAAAAAGAAATGATTAGTTCGTGCCGACGAATGTTAGAAGTAGAATGAGAATACCATCTGATTAGAGAGACTCGAGGGATCCAGCGGAAAACTAGAGGTGTGTTCTCAGCATTAACATAATAGCCACCAAAAACGATGAACACGGTCATAAGGGATGGTCCCACGGCCATTGCCGCTTCAGTTGAAGGAACCATAGCCCCTACAGTGAGACCCATTGCTGAAGCAGCAAATGACTCCATAGTCACTATGCCGCAAAACTTTGCAAACCTATTCCATCAATTTCACAGCAAAAAAGTAAATGACCAATTCCAGAGTAAAACAAGTCTGACTGTGGTAGATAAAAATTGCTAAAGAATTACAAGTATAGCTTACTTGAGAAATTTACAAGTTTTGCAGCATCAAATGAGACAACTATTTGTAGAGCAATACTTGAATACTTGGGAAAATATAACTAAGATAAGTAGCTTGCAATATTCGAGGTTATGTAAAAGGAATCGCAGCAAAGTCCAGGAGTAGATTAACCGAACCTAGAAAGTGTAGGATGAAGATGAGCCATTGGATATAATATTGATCCAAAAAGCAAGGGAAATGCTGCTCCTATTGGGACTTCTGCCAGCAATTTGGATAAAAGGTATGGGCCCAAATCATAGGAACCTTTGGCTCGCTCTCGATCTACTATGGCTCGTTCCTTTGGAAACACACCTACTGTTTTTGTGAGAGCCGCCATAGCTGTGTTAATTGCAGCCACCTTTTGTAAATGAAAGAAATATCAGTCAACCGAGGTGTTTTTATTAGATATCACTGACATCATAATAAAATTGGATGTGAAATTCAACAATGTTACTCTTCATTTCGTTATATGTATATTACTTTATATTATCGAGAGGCTAGAAGTGCGGAACTTAACTTCAAAAAGACAACCATAAACATAAAATTTGCATAGTCATGCATAATATGTTCAAATGTGGAAACATATAGGGCATAAAATAATAAAACTAAGAACATCATCAGTGGATCCCACAAATGATGTGTACTGTCAGTTTAATTACTTCAAAACAATTTTGATTCCTAGTAGAAGAGACTAGGAAAGCAGATAAATAACATTATCTTACATTCTAAATATTATGGGTATCCGCACTTACATGGAAAATTTTAATCACTTTCAGTATTATTCCAATATTAGTGATTCCAGATCCTACTAAGTACTAACCAGTCAACAAGTCCGACAATAGAGACTGTGAGTACTTTTTTCTGCCCGCTACTCCAATATACTTTCTATAATTAATCTGACAGGGTGATGCCATAAACAAAAAGTAATTACATCATCTTGCCAGTGAATGTTTTATTAATCCTACTCATTTCATGGTAGTCAACAATTATGACTGATCTACATGGATAAACAAAAAAATATCTTAAAATCCATTTTGCCAAATTTCAACAGCGATATGAGAATTATCCTCTATATCAACAAGATAGCTCTCGAATGGTATTTCAACATGGTTAATGACACCTAATATCCATAGTCAATTCCAAAATACACTTTTTTTAAGAAAAATATAATACTAAAAGTCAACCATTGTAGATTTTTGCAACTTGGATACAGAAGTCATTTATCCAGATCTGTCTCATATGCCACGGAACAATTAGAAAATTCATTGTCCCCTTAGCTGCTCCTTGTTGAACCACTGAGATTTTATTTAAAAATTATTAATCATCATTATCAATTTTTTATACCATGCATCAAACTGTGCAGTTTATTTAACTGATTTCAATGGAATTCTGCATACCTAACATTCCCCTATAGTAAACATGCACAAAAGTTTAATTCAACAAAATAATGACCAATTGCGGCTCAGAAACTGCAAGTGGCAAATGCACTACATGAACCCAGTTTAACCGATTTAAGAAGCTAGCTGATAAAAATTCTTTATTCAAAAATTAAAGCTAACAGAATAAAGCAATAGAACATGCATACTTGAAGTAGTCCCATTCTATCTTGTATTGACGTTTGAGTTCTTCCCATTCGCCAAAATACAGAACCAAATATGATAGCTGATGCAATAGACATTCTTGCTCTAACTTTGTTTGTTGGACCATCACGAGAAGCCTGAGCACAATGGCAATTTCTAAATATGAGCATAACAAATCTTATTGTGACTATTAACCAATATAAACAAAGAACCTCCTCCTCGGGCCAAACTAGGCATTTTGAAGATTAACAATGTAAGAATCATTGCCTGAGGATTCTGACGTTAAGTGAGAAAGAATGGCATTGGCACATCGGTTGAGGGCAATCACTAAACAACTTATGGAATCCTAGTCATTCCTTTTTTTGTTTAATTTTTAAGTGAATTTCATGGAAACTTAAACAGTAATCAATACAAAAGAAACACATGACACTAACCTGCATCCATGCTCGTTTAAGGAGCAATCTAAACTGGCGCCACCAACCACCTCTCCTTTTAGACATGGTTTTTTTGCCAAGCTTTGCTGAAACCTTAGAACTCTCCAATAGCATAATAGGAGAAGAACACTGAACCATTAGACTGCTATTTGAAAATGCTTCAACCAGATCATCAATTCTCTTCTGTGAGGTATGTACACTTTCAGCTGAACCATAATCAATTGAAATAAGATCAGCTAAAAATTCAGCAGGGTTTTCATGATCAGGACACTCATACCTGCAAAAACGAGCATCAGAAAATTAAAGATTGTCAATAATTAATGTCAATAAAGAAAAGTGGCTTTAAGTCAAAGATAATATCAATTGAACCAGAACACTGGAACAGAATCACCGCATACCAACTTGTTCATTCTTTAAAATCAAGTTCAAAGTCTGTCTTAACTGAGGTGAAGCTAACAATGCCTAAGTGGATCTTCTAATCAACTGAGCATGTGCCAATATCATGTTAACCCTATCTTCACCCTCACCCTTGCCCTCCAAAGATAGCCTATCCAATTACATTTCTAGACCTAATCCTTTATCAGAGAGCTGCTGGAATAGCTTTCTCCTCAACTAGTTGTTGGTTACTTTCTCTGTGGTCTCGGAGTACCATTTACCATGGAGTTCTCTGTCAACTTCTATTCTGAGAATGGGAGTATTGAAAACCTCAAAAGTAGTCTTTGACTTTTTAAGCTAGCTATGTATCTCAGGCAAGGATAGGAGATTATAGGACCATTTTATACTCATTCATGTAAGTTCAATACTTGTGAAATGCATATCGGATTCTCCCCTTCCATAAAGACAAAAAAGAAAGAAAATAATTTTAAAAATAAGTACATTACCCATGCGATTGATACTAAATATCAACCATGCTTCTACTCATTTCCATGCCATGTAAACACTACCAACCAACTAGGCATTACTCTCCCACGAGGAATGGTGGTTTTTTCATTTCAACATGTTGTATATTCGCACATTTCTCTGCTAAATATAATTCCAATTGCACAATTTCATGCATATTGAGTTAAAAGGATATAAAGATATTTAAAACGTGATATAATAGATTGAAAAGTGTGATGCTAGCAACAAGGAAGCAAATGACTTAGTAATGACCCTAATTTAGCAAAGTATGTCAATGGTTCTTCTTTAGCAGGGCCCATATACACAAGAGCTCCTTCTGACAACAACACAATGTCATCAAACTTGCTATATACTGAGCCTCTTGGTTGGTGGATTGAGCAGATAACAGTATGACCATCCTCAGCAAGCTGCCGAAGTGTTTCCATAACCTTTTCTGCCTGAAAAGCATCAAGTCCTGCGAGTAAGACAAAGGACTATCATGAAAATAAACACCACCTGGAAGAAATTAAGTTTGACATGCCGAAAGAAGAGCAACACATTGAAGATTGTAATCTACATCTGAAATTGTACTATTATTGGATTGGTGTTTGCCAAGAAACTATTACAGAAACGGACAGAGAAAAAGTTATTGTGATTGTTTGGGTTTTATGAAGATTCTCTACAAACAATTGCGTAGATATACTCTACTCTGAAGTTCAGTTCAGCTAAGGCATTTTTGTAACTTAACCTGATATTGTTCATTCCCCTATGAAATGTCAATTAGAATAGATATTATCCTGTACTTCTTAGTTTACTGCAGGGACCTCCATCTCCTCAGCAATATCCCGATGCCCATGAAATCAGATCCTTGTAGTAGAGATTCCATGTCCCCAGGCTTTGTCATAGTTTTGTGACAATTTAAAATAGAAAAAGAAAATTTGCTACTTGGTGAAATGAAAAAAGACTGATAATAAGGTAATTATACCTGTTGTTGGTTCATCTGCAAATATGACAGATGGACTAGCAATCAGTTCACAAGCTAGTGCAAGGCGCTTCTTTTCTCCACCACTAATTCCACGGACTTTTGCATCACCAACGATAGAATCAGCACAATTTACCTATTTTAGTAAAAAAATTTGGCAAATGAATAGAGAAAATAAGTGTGGCGGGTGCATTGTAAGCATATGATGGTAAGAACTAAGGAATATGAATAATACACTGTTGCCTGTCTTTCAAGAATTACAGGATAACTCCAATTTATTAATTTAGTTCGAGCGAAATAACAAAATTTCAGACTACCAGATTGTATTGCTCTTACTAAATGATTTGGATAGAAACAATCCTTTTCTTCAAGAACCTACATTCCAGCGTAGCATAGACAAAACAAGAAGAACATTTAACCATATTCTGTAAAGACTTGCAGAGGAAGGGGTTGAATGGAATTGTTGATTTACAAGTATTTTACCCCAGACTTGTTCTGACTGAAACTCCAGCTAATTGTGAGCCTACTGTATCAGGTATACTACTTCGGATACTCACCAGGCCCAGTCGGAACAAGAGACTGCTGACATACTTATTCTTCTTTTCTGCTGACAATGTCTGAGGAAGTTGAAGTTCCGCAGCAAGTGATATTGTTTCTCTTACAGTAAGCTGGGAGAAGAAAAGATCCTCCTGCCTTAAATAAGCAAACCTGAAACATAAAGATCCTTAAGCTTTTGTGAAAAAATACAGTCAACTCATAATTCTTGAACAACATCACTGCACAAACTTGTATCCGCCACTAGGCATCGGTAATCCATTGATATCAATGTGCCCAGAAAGGTGCAACCGAGGAGAAGCAAGGAGCTGCCCTGCTAAAACATTAAGCAGAGTAGTCTTCCCTGACCCAGATGGCCCCATAATTGCAAGCAATCTTCCAGGTTTCGCCTCTCCGCTTAAATTTGTCAGCAGAAACCTTGTCTATCAACCACAATTTTTTTAAAAAAAATATCAAACAATTCATTGTCATCAGAACAAGATAAATCAGTTCTGAAAAATTTAGTCGAGTGATTTTCTTCGATAGTTTCATCATAAAAAAGAGCTGAATCTCACTCTCTTTTACAGAGAAAGAGGTCACGATCCGAATAGAGAGCGGAGCTAGACACAGCAGAAGGGATTCTCTTCAGCTAAGATGCGCGATTCTCGTGAAGAATGTTGAAGGGAAGAAAAACGAACGTAGGGTTCGTACAAGTTGGCGATAAGATGAGGATAAGGCTAATACGAGTGGCGAGGGGTTTTATGGGCGATGGACACTTACCCTTGCGCCTCGCTTATCGGCGAGCGTGCAGGTGACAGAGCGCCACCGGATGGTAACAGGAACGACTGAACCCGAACCCGACGCGTCCTCGTCTCCTGCGGGATCCCTCTGTTCTTCCTTGTCCTCGTCCGCTTCCACCGCCGGCGGGAGTGCCGGGCCGACGCCGGATATGACCCGGAAGAAGAAGGCCGCGGCGAGCGCCGCGAGGATGCGGCTCAGAGCCCTGCCGTCGAAGCCAACCGCCATCTCGCTCCTCTCGCTTCCCGTTTGAGTGGGACGTCGGAGAAAAGGAGCGAGAGAGACAAATTGTAGAAAGACGTCATATTGGGCTTCATGTTTTAGGCCCAGTGTTATTGGGCCGGATCGTCAGCCCAATGGGTCTTGATGACGTCAGCAATTTTGGTTCTCATTCCCACCGTCGATTCGGAGAGCAGTAATAAATCCTCGCCTTCGATTCAGAGAGCGGAGTGCCGTCAATGGCGAAGCGTATAAAGACGTCAAATTGGGCTTCATGCTTTAGGCCCAGTATTATTGGGCCGGATCGTCAGCCCAATGGGTCTTGATGACGTCAGTAATTCTCGTTCTCATTCCTACCGTCGATTCGGAGAGCAGTAATAAATCCTCGCCTTCGATTCAGAGAGCGGAGTGCCGTTAATGGCGAAGGCAGCGGCGCTTGGCCGGGAGCGAACCAGCAGCACCGGAAAGATCGCCGGAACTGAAGGAAGCTCAATGACTTTAGCTTCATCGTTACTGAATTATACACCTTGAGACCACAAGAGAAAGGAAGCTCAACGAATGTTTCACATTAAAGTAACGGTGAGATTTGGGGCATACCATTTTCTGTGAAGGTTTGCATGCATGTTTTATGTTTGTACAATACCGTGCTGCTGTCATCAAGCGTAGGACATGGCACAGCTGAGTCTGAAGGCTCGCCTGCAAATCAAACAGCCCGACAAGAGGATTCCTCTTCGAGGTGAAATCCATCAATTAACTACCACAGGTACCGAGAGTAAATTAATCCAATTCAAACACTGTTCTTCATTCTTTTCTTCTGGCACAGCGCATAAGAAATAGACACAGGTAATTAAGAAGTTGTAATAATCATTGAATTTTATGCGAGGTTTATACCTGTTTATAAATTCTTCTCTTAAAAGAATGATAGTCTATCTTGAAAGTAGTGAGGGCGAGACAAACAAACAAGCAAACTCTTTAAGTTTGAGAAGTTTTCTAAGCTTTAAATTAGGTACGATCACTTGCAAGAGGAAAATACAATCCAACTTGAAATAGAGAATGCATTGATGA
Source organism: Curcuma caesia (assembly GCA_037834155.1). Lineage (NCBI taxonomy): Eukaryota > Viridiplantae > Streptophyta > Magnoliopsida > Zingiberales > Zingiberaceae > Curcuma > Curcuma caesia. Next base: position 1,170 of record JBBMKF010456586.1, on the reverse strand, counting down.
TCAATAAAATAACGAACTCAGTATCTTGAATGTCGGAGTGGCCTGCCGGGATTTCCCGACACCATTCTCACCTCAAGTGTATTTCAGGTTCTCATCATCCTCTCCCTCGAACTCTGCTAGGAAGCCTACACGTCGGATCGTTTGTTGACTGGTGGCTTGACTATCCCGATGTTTAGCGGGAACACATAATATTATTGAAGAAAGAAAATTACACAATAAAGGCTAAGATATGTCTTTTTTTTAATATCGATTATTTAAACTAAATTGATTTAATGTTGATTTTAAAATTTTAAATTCAATTAAACCGATTAAATTGAATTAAGTTATGTTCGAATGGGAATCGATAGTTAAATATCTATTTTTGCAATTCGTAACTCCCTTCCCTTCTCGAGTCCCAATTTAATTGAAAGTTTGATTATTTTGATTTTTGACTGATTTAATCGATATTTTATTAGTTCGATTTATTCAATTTTTATATGAAAGTTCAGTCGGTTCGATTTAGATCTAAAAAAAATTAATTTATTTGATTTTGATTTAAATTGTTCGAATTAATTGATTATTAATCGATTGCTCACCCCTATCACTAATAAGTTTAGGGGAGGCATTTTAAAAAAGGAGGTGAATTGTAAGATCCTAATTTTTCAATTTGCATGATGTACTATTGAAGAAAGGAAAATTACAAAATAAAGGGAATGATATGAAAATGACCAGCTTCTTTACTCGTGTGTAACATACAAGTTTTATATTTGAATGTATGAAAATCAGAATTTAAACATGGAATTACAAGTATATGATCGTATAATTTTCTTGAGATCACTCGGCTTATCTTACCAAGATATACCTCAACCAGATGAGAAAGAGACAATTTACAACTTCAGTAGCTCTAGAGAGCCCCTTTTGAATCATAGATCTGACAACCCTAATTTTTTTTTTTTTTGTAATCGGGTATTCAATTTTTACTAAGTAATAATTTCGAGATGGACGATCCAATCCCACATTCCACCCATCAAGTAAATCCAAGAAGCATGATAGCTCTTGACATGGCAACCCAACATCATTAATGGTTTAATCGTCATTGTAGATATACCCTACTTGGGAATTAAATCATGATTGTTTAGAAATGCACCATGCCTCTTATCACCACACCAAACCTCGAGGAGTAAGTAAAAA
>JBBMKF010456527.1:0-11826 GCA_037834155.1 Curcuma caesia | reverse complement strand
CCCAACGACAACAAATCAATTGCTTCATCACGCAAGAATTAATTGTGACTCAATTCCACTTCACGTTTGTGTATCTTGTAATCGATATACAAGAAAATTGACAATACATGCACTTAATATCAAACTAATTTCAGAGGGAGGCACCAGGGCACTTAATTCGCTTTAATTAATTTGCGTGGAGTCTTGGGAGATATAAGGATGAATTATCGTATTCTCGGAAGCCAATTGCTTTGGAAATTTTGCAAGAAAGAGATTGAGAGTTGGTGCTCAAACTAATCTCTTCGGATATACATCATTTCCTGTACAATGGTTTGGCCAAATGTCTTTGAAATGACCACACTAACAGGGGGTTCTAAATGTAAGACTACTCATTAACACGAAAAGGAAAGTTAGCCTATCTCTAAAATTTGTCATGTGAAATCCGAATATCTAAATTATCAAATAACAATAATGATAAATTAAAATTATATCATTAGTATATTTATACAAAATAATACAATAAAATTTTAATCGACTTAAAATATCTCCAATGTATACTTCTAAAGTGTCAATTTATTTGTATTATAAAATTATTTTATGTTTAACATTGAGACAGTCCACGCTAAACATTTCAAACTTCTAGATGTCAAAAATAATGAAAATTATAATTTTTATGTTTAATTGTTAAATATTTTGGATTTGTATGTGTCAAAAATATCTCTTAGTCTTAAATATTATACCTTTTATGTCATTGCAAATTAATTTGTGAATTAAATCACTACACAAAAAACAATAGAGCTTCAAAGATGAAAAAAATGCATAACTGAAAGTTATTTTTCATCTCGAAAATTATAAGTATCTCTGAAACATTTCAAATTGGTAATTTCATACTTTAGATATCCAAAAATATAATTCCAAAATCCCAATCTTGCTAGAAAACTGATATTTAGAAATTAACTGGACACTTTCTAAGAAAAAAATGACAACCAAAAATATTATGGGGCAACATAATTCTACGGCACCTTTTAATTAAAAGAAATTAGAAAATTTTACAATTAAAAGAATATTTTATGGCAAAGTATCAAAGCTGAAAACAAAAATGCTGCATTATTTTCGGCATCGTGGCATCATGTGGATCGTATTTGCTAATTAAATTCATTCAACTCAAACATTATCGCATTCAGAATCATGCTTGGAACTTCCACATTAAATTGGGATAGCGCACAACATCAAGAAAACATTTTTGACTAGCATAATTGAACTGTACATAGCAAAAATATGATACGACTAAATGCGTGACACCATCTGACAACCAAATATCGTTTCTGATAAGGAACAACCCTCAGCAAGGTCAAACTGGTCTAAAACATAACTAAACAGTTGCCTATGCGATTGATTGGATTTGCTTCCATTATGGTGATGTTTCACAAAAATTTGTTCGTTACTCCACCTTCTTGTAAGCTTGGTGCCCATGTTTAGGTGGTTCCGCAGGGAAGTACTTGATGCCCACAAGATCACCAACTTTGCTGATAACCTAGGGAAGCACAATATACCGAGAGTCCATTTAGGTTGAAGCTAATTGAATCAGTGACCTTTGAGATAGGGAGTGCCCGAAAATGAGCTTACCTCCAGCCCTTTAAGCAGGTCCTCCCTTGAGTGTGCAGCCGATATGCAAATTCGAGCCCTTGCAAGGAGAAGAGGTGTGGCTGGAAAAGCAACAGTGACCACAGCAACCTGCAAAAATTATTATGACAATAACCACAACTTAGACATGACTAATCACAGAGTTCTCAATAATGTTCACAAAACAATTCCAACTGATGAGACTGAACGGGACTACATATAAGTTCACAAATATCCTGCTGCAAAAGTTTGGTTAATGGAAACAGCCTGCATATCCACTATGGTGAAGTTTTGTTTGCCCAGATTTCACTAGCATTTTATACAATGCAGATGAGAAGGATCACAAGATTTCATGGGGATGGTTGTAACTTACATTCTGTTTGAGACAATCCCTAGAAAAAGCAGGAATCTTTGCTGGGTTGTATAGCATTATTGGCATAACAGGGGAGTCATTATCACCAAGAACTTCAAACCCCATCTTCTTAAGTTCAGAGCGAAAGAAATTGCTATTTTCACGAATCTGTGCTAGTTTTTGGGCCCCTGGTACATTAAAGCCAAATAGATAAGAAACCTAGCAGAGAACACAAAAAGAATCAAGTTATAAGCGACCAAATAGGGAAGGTTATCTGAACTTACCTCTACTTGATCCGTCTTCTCCGAGAATAACTTTAAGTGCAGATATAACTTGCTGCACAGCTGGTGGGGACATTGAAGTTGCATAAAGATGTGCTGGACATGCATGCTTTAGGTATTGAACAATTTCCTGAGCAAGAGAAGAGTTAAGAGGTTTTGGAAGGTATCTTAAAATTCACCCTAAACTAAGCATATTTGATTTTTTTTATTAATTTCTTTTTTTCAAGAGAACCTTGGATGCTGCAATATATCCTCCACAAGATCCAAAGGATTTTGTAAATGTGCCCATCATGATGTCAACATCAGCCGGATCCACTCCTAGGAGCTCACAAACTCCTTTGCCAGATTTCCCAACAGCACCAATGCTGTGGGCCTCGTCCAAGTAGGTATATACCTGTTTCAAGAAAAATACCAAATCAAACTAATTCTTCATTAAGAGTTTCTAGGACTGTATACAGCTCCATTTGGTCAATGACGATTCTGAATAGAAATGCCATGATAGAAAATGGTCAACAGTAAAATTATGTAAATGTATACGAACCTTATATTTCTTGCAAACAGCTATAATCTCAGGAAGCTGACAAAGTTCTCCTTCCATGCTGTATATACCCTCAACAATGACAATAATCTTCTTCCAGGGCCTGTGAGTTCGAGGTTGTCCCTCAGCTATCTGCTCTCTCAGTACCTCTTCCAAGTGTGGAGCATCTACAAAACCACAATGACGGTGATTGAGAACAATCCAATTATGATAGCATTTCCTTGGGAAATTAAGAACTTACTATTGTGTTGGAAAACCCGAACTGCTGCACCAGATCCTCGAGCACCATTTACAATTGAATTATGATTCAGAGAATCACTAATGATGAGTCCTCCCTATACAGCATCATGATTTTTGAAAAAAGAGCAAGTAAACACTGAATCGAACACTACAAATTCCCCCATTAATTTCAAAATCAACAGAAATAAAAGCACCAACCTTCCCTATCAGAACTGGAATAATGGAAGAGTTTGTCACGTAGCCCATGCCAAAAGTTATAGCAGCTGGTTTTCCAACAAACCTTGCAACTAGTAACTCCAGATCAGTGTGCAAGTCAGTTGTGCCTGCACCAGAGAAAAAAAAAGCGTATTATGTATCAGAGGCTCTTAGTTGCAACATTATAAGCAAAACAGACATACCACCATCAATACGGATACTGCAGGTGCTGGGAGAATATTTCTTTAAAGATTCAATTACACGGGGCGTGCAGTATTCATCAGCAGCTGCAAAACCAAGGTAGTTATATGATCCCAGATTAAGGCACTTGGAAGTCTTTGAGGTCCGGCTGCACAAATTATCAGAAACAGATAAATTTTTAAAAAGTTGACTTATCTTAACTAACAAACCAAATATTTCCAATTGGCATCGCCATTTGATTAACATCATATTGTAGTATGACAACCACATTTTATAAGCTGTAAACATAAACTATGTGAAACTTCCCTAATGTCAAAAGATCATGCACCTGAGTAAAACCATATACTTACTGCAATGTTTTGTTATTGTCCTTAGAGTAGCGTTCAACCACATCAAACCAAGCATCTGGTGCACTTGCAATTGGCCGACTAAAGCAATCCTGCACATCAAGTAAGTTGTCATTGCAAGATATCCAACTCACTCAAGGAATTGTCTTGGAAAAACTTTCAGGATAAAGTGAGTTCACAGTATCAGTGATTCATTCTCATTCTGATCATAAATTCAGATCTAATTTCATATTATACTAGGATTGGAGTCGATCATGGTGGTGACACCAATTATCAGAAATTAAATGCCCATAGGATTGAAGTGATAAAAACACCCCTAGGTTCCATACATGTTAACAGCAAGTATAAATAAAGGCAGGCTGCCTGACATACTCATAAATTAAATGCATTTGCAATGCCAAAGTCCAGAGTCAATCAGTCAGGACACTTAACTGATCATTTAGGTTGTACTTTAACCTTTAAAGCCTAATTTGATAATGACAAACTACAAGCAATAAAGTTAAAGAAACAAAATAACTTTCTTATCTTCTTTTGGTCTTTCTTACCATTTAGAATTTCTGGATTTCTTAAGTTAAAATACCAATTAGTTATAGATCATTGAACATTTTTAGCAGTATTATCAAAAGAATATGGCTAACTTGGTAATCACCGTAAATTTTTGGGGCATTTGTTGAATGGTCAAGATGCACTTTTCTGCTGCAAAAATCTTTAAAACCACCATGTCCATTTAACCAAAAGCAAACAAAGGAAGCAGACTTTGGATAGAAAGGCATGAGTGTCAATTTTTTATTTAAATATATGCACCGATCCTTGGACAGGCTGAACTTTTTCGGTAAGTTGCTGGGCTAATTAAGGCTCAACAATCCAAGAAACCTGTTTTAGGCTTAATTTCCAACGATTTCAATTTTTTGACTAATTTTGTGGCAGGCTGGCCATTTTCCAAGCTGCTGGGTCAATTAAGGCCCAACAGTCCAGGAAACCCTTTTTGTTAATTTTCAAATATTTCAATTTGATTTTCGACCATGGTTTAAAATTTCAAGGCATATTGGAGTTTCGATTTAAAACCAGAACATACGGTTTTGATATCGTGTCATATCATGCCGATACAGTTTCGATACTTTTTAAAATAAAAATATATTAATTAAAAAATATTATTATAATATTTGATTACTATAAATACATACTATTGAATTAAACTAATATTTTAAAAATTAATATTGAATAGAAACCAATTTAGGATAAACTAACGTCTAACATAATGATTAGGATCAAGTAGGTTTAAATTAAATTAAATTAATTCTATTTTAATCAGTTTAAGGAGGAAATTTTTTCCTATGTATTTAAGGAGGAAAGGAATAAGAAAAAAATTTTTAAAAAAATTTCATGTGTTTAAGGATGAAAAGAATAAAAAAGAAATTAAAATATGGGGGAAAAGGAAAAAAGAATTAATAGGGAAAAGAATTAAATATTTAAAAAAAATTAAAAATTAACACTTTAAAAAAAAATTAAATTGAAAAAATAGCAGCCTCAAAAAATAATAGTTAAAAATATTTTTAAAACATAAATTGAAAATAAATCAACCTCGCGTGGCCGCCGAGGAACTTGCGCGAGGCCTCTACACGACCACGATGCGTGCCAGTGTCTGTGTCGGTGTCGTGCCAGTTGACGAGCAGAACAATATATTTCGTCTGTGATGCCCAGTATAGCACAAGATTTGAAACTATGTTTTTTACTAGTCCTATGAACGACTATGAGTTTTCTCATCGAGTGAACACTTTAGAGTATGAGAGATGCATTGAAGTGCTTTTGGAGGTTGTGGAAGATTAACAGACTTGTAGAGCAGGAATATTTTTCTATAGTAAGAGTTTTTTTGTGTTTGAAGAGAGCTAGAGGTGACCATTTTTATTTTTCTCATCAGTGTTAAGAGCACAGTCACAGGTTCATTGAGAGAGGTGACAATTTTTATTTTTCTCATCAGTGTTAAGAGCACATTATGGTTCCATACATTGGATAGAACTAAGATATGTTGCGTCTTTTCCATGAAACTAACTATGAGCACATCAATTTAGACAATTTATCTCCTTTAGTCACATAAAATTATCAAAAATACTCATTGGAATATTTGTGTAGTGATCTAAATTGAAAAAAAACAATAAATCTATATGAATGTTTGATTATTGTTTACATAAAAGAAAAGTAAACATTAATTAATTAGCAACAATCCATATTATGGGCATTAATGGAGGAAACATTGACAATAATTACATACCTAAATTTGGTAACCTAGAGACTATATCATGCTTATTTGAATTTTTTGTGATTAAGAATATCGAAATATATTAATTCAACAAAGTTTATGGGATACATTACTTGACAAAGAAAAAGGCAAATCGTCATATATCAAAAAGAGGAATTGAGTGATGATACAAACAAAAGGAGTCAGCACCATCAGAATATATCTTGTGAATAATGTGATTCATATAATGTCCAATGAGAATGCAACACTGGCATTATGTAAAAATTGAAGGCATGTTACATGACTCAATAACCAAATTCATCTCAGAAGGCAGTTATATATGTTAGACATAGACATGACAAATAATGGATAGCTGGGGAAACTTCCGAAGAGATTTTATGCTTTTATAGATTATTGGCAAAGGTTGAGGATATCTATTTAAGGGCAATTCATTTGACCATTTTATAAAGTCTCTCTGAGTTGGTAGGAGGCATGGGGTGACTTGAAGGTGATGAATGATACTATAGAATATGTTTCTTAAAAGAAGGATAAAGTTGTTTTGTATTCAAGTGAGAATGTACTAGTTTCTAAAAGCGAGAGAAGAAGGAATAAGGGACAACTACGTGAGAATCTTACAAGCACAAATCTAAATCTAGCTCTAGATCTTACTGGATATTTAATGCTAGGTGCTAAACGTGCAAGATAAACGGTCATATCAGGAAAAACTTTTTATGAAGGCAAAACACAAGGAGATGTGCAAAAAATCAAGGTGGACATTTTCATACTTATTGTCTAAGGATTAAAAATGTATCTTCCACAGTCTAGTATTTTGATTTGATTTTGTGTAATACATATTTGCTTTAGGAGAGTTATTTGACAAATTTGATGTATGTGTAATAGCGGTCATGACTTTTAGAGATGATTTTTAGAGGTGGAGGTTCAAGATGTCAACACAATCAGTTTGATTTACTTAGAGGAGCACATCGCATCTTGGGCAAGTTGCTTGTCTTTAAAATGAGGAATTTGATGGCAAGTTGCCTTTGTCTTAAAGATGAGAAGGAATTTGATGCCACTAAGTCGATCATATTTATACAGGCAACACTATCTAGTAGCTAGCAGAGTTTTAAGGGTAGCTAGTGGTATGTTCACAGAACAGAAAAGGAACAGAATGGTCTATATCATCTGGAAATATCCCCAGGACACATGAAGTGGTTAGCATATCCAAAGTGCCTAGGTGGCACAATGCATCTCAAGACAAGACAAACAGAAGAACAAAAGTGCTGGTTATCCACAAGTAAAGGAATCAAGGAGAAAGAATCTTCATCCATGGTTGAGTAGTGAGTAGCGACATTAACCGACTCATTTACACATGAACTAATTGCGGTGGAGTCAAGTACGTGGATTAAATGACTTCAACATGTGGACCAGTGAAACAAGAGGAGCAAGATCACTCTAAAGTATCACTTTGGAGCTTCAAATGAAACAAGCAATTAACATCTTATGGACATGGAGATTGTTAGACTAGACCTTTTTGGCTAGCTGCTAGATCAGTAGCATGCCCAATGCATGCAAAAATGCATGCTGGGGACATGACCGGCGTCCGAATAAAGGGAAAATAGTCTAAGGAAAACCTTTTTTGGTTAATTTCTAACGATTTCAATATGATATTTGGTGTTGAGATAGGAGTCTAGCATTGATTGAGAGTATTTTACAAAGTGTGGGCAATGTTTTATTCACTTTTTTGTGCTATTGGTCTCGTGTTATGTAGCCTCAGCTTTTCTTCGTGGATGTAGACTACACCAAACAGTGTCAAATTGCACATCTTTTTTTCATTTTTTGTTTGTGTTGTTCTACGTACAAAGAGATAAGAAGATTTCATCAAGTGACATTGTGGTGGAGATTATTCTATATTTTAGAGGCACCAATTTTAGACTTATGTGTGGTTTGCAGCTGCAGGATCTAGCAACTGTAGCTAGAATATCCTCCAGTGGCATGATCTAGCAAGTGGTGCTAGAGTGTTTTCCGACCAGTATTAGAGGCATTTGTGATTCCAACAATAAGGGGTGAAAGACTCTGAAATCATAATTACGTGGAAATTCAGAAAAGTGATTTCAATTTGTAAAATTTCACTTTTTCTAAGCAAAAAAATTCTGTTAGCTAACTTCTTTCAGAATTTTCTACAATATTACACACTCAGTTACCAAATGTTTGTCCGGAAGAAGAAAAATGGTTGATAAAGCACTCGCCTATTCAGGATTTGCAAGGGAAGAAGTTATTGGTATCCAATGAAAAGGCATATATAATTCTTCACCACAATTTATGAAAATGTTTACAGATCTGATGAAAAATAAACTAATATATCACAATATCTTTTGAGTATAAAGGCGAAGGTCAAGAATTAAAGTTTCTAGAAAAATTTTGATACTAACATCGACATAAAAAGATACATTAAATTTGAAAAAGTAAAAGTATTATGGAGAAAACGAATTAGAAACTAAAAGCTAATTTTGATGAAGAAAATTGATATGGATACTAAGAAAGAACAAACCTGAATGCGGAGATAGAGGCGGCGGGTGTAAAAATCCTCCAGACCTAAGCAGATCGGCGCATAACCCTATGCCACGCAACAGCAAAGAATCCATCACAAGATCCAAATTTTTTCTTTTCGAAATCCCATAGAAGAAAACGATCAAAAAGGAGGAGCCTATGATAAAGGTGAGACCTTGAGGTCCTTGGAGCTGGATTTGAACCAATCGATGATCTTCCGGAAAAAATCCCTAAGCTGGCCGAACGCGAAGAGGAGGCCATAGCTGAAAAGCGTTGTGAGCGCTGTTACATAAGGCAATCTCACCATCTTCCACTCAGCCGCGTCCCCCTCCTTCGAATCCCGTTCGCAATCTCACAAACACGAAAGAGAGGCAAAGATCCAGACCGAGCTGGATCAGAGAAAACGCGGCAGGCGGATCAAAGATGGAGAGTTAAGGGAAAGGGGGAGGGGGGCCAGTGTTTAAATCGAGCAGAAATGGTCGTCAATAACGTCGTCTGGGAGAGGGGCGGAGGTTGGACGGTAGAACTTGAGGTCTTCCGACCAACACGGTTGCGGAAACAACGAGAGAGGAGGGCATAACTTTCACCGTTCGGAAAGCGGCATTTTGTTCCTTTTCTAGATTTTTTATTTAACCTAATCGATCGAGTTAAATACTGTTTATTCGTACCATTTTAATTCGTCAATTTCTCCGAAACGACCGAAACAACTCATCTTCTATCTGAAGTCGTTTTTAATTTTTCATGATATTAATCGTTTTTAAAATAAATTCTATGTGTAATTATTAGCGAATTAACAATTAATTCGAATAAAAAAATTAGTTTCTCCCTCTCTTTCTGCTTGTTTATGTTTGTTAAAGATTGTTGTGTTTAACTTAACTGCCAATCCTGAATCCTCCGTGCTAATATGTTTTGTTATATTAAAAGCATTTTTTAAGTTTAAATAAATATATTTAAAATCATTAAATATTTAAGGATTTCATTTAAGAGTTCTAGAGTTGAACTGGTTGCTAAAAAATTGCTTGCGACTTTACTTAAAAAAGCCCCCGAACTAATCTACTTTCCATTTACCTTCCTCTTTCTCTCTCACGTACGTTCTCCCTCCTCAATATCGTAATTCGTCGGGCCCCAGGCTAAAGCCCGCTAAGAAGTGGCATGGCTCAGCCCTTGCATGCCTAGCCGTTTGCCTTCGGCAATCCGTCAAAGTTGCTAGAGCATGTCGATGTTGTCTTCCTATCGAGCAGAGCAACCACCATTGATGAGTAGTATGAGTTTTCAAGCTTGCTAAAATGAAATGTTAAGGTTTAATTGTATGTATGTATGAGGGTGGTTGAAAATGGATAATCATATCGTTAGTCTATTAAGATCATGATGGACTAATTGTGTTTGTCTGACAAGACAAATGTGATTTACTAATTTCTTTATGACGCATTTCATAATTCTCGAGGTTGCTGTACGTGTTTTAAAAATAAAATTATTACAAATTTATGGGGATGAGTTCTACAGTTCGACATTGATAAATTCATATCCGACTATTCTTTACTGCTTTAGGATAATTTCCATCTTTCTGTTGCAGAGGCAACTTATCTGTTAGAAGGTTACTGCCAAAATTGTATCTGCATACGCAGGTAGCACCACTTTTACACAGTCCAAATTTTATCAGACCTGTTGATCTACTACAAGCAAACGAACTGTTCTTGTTGAATGACCACGTACATGGAAAAGACCAGAAAAACAGAGTTTCTTTTTGGATTTTTAAAGCTAATTAGTTATTATCTCAAAAGAAGGTAGGAAAGCCAAGAATTTATATATTTATATTGTTGGTATTATTGGATTTCTTGACACCTCTAGGCACAATTTCCTTTCTAATTGCTAGTCTTCAATATATGTACTTGAATTTGGTCGAGACACTAACATTATCTGAAATCTATCAACATCAGATTTCAGACAGACAGGTAAGAGACCCCTCCGGCCATTGCTGTCGCTTTAGAAGTGTTAATCTTTGTCGTGTCCCGCATTGCGAGCTAATTTTTGGGTTTCATTAATGATCACCAATCAGCAATTAAATTTGTTGAATGTTCTTTCATAGAACAGACAGAAGCGGTTGCAGTTGTAGAAAGTGGTCCAAATGTGTCTGCAGGGCAACCAGATAGAAGTAGGAGAATAAAGTCAGAAAGGTTGTGGAGGCAGTAGCTAAAGGAATTCCTGGCGCTGTTTCTTGTATCAGTGGCACTTTGTGCCGCCGTTCCTCCAGGAAATAAATGGTGGTCCAGGACAAAGGTCATCAAGACCAAATTTAGTAATCTCCATGGAACCTTCTGTCTAATCGATATGCATAAACGAACAGAGGTGAAAATTCAGTATAGCCAATCATACGTGACAGGAAGATGTAATGCAGCATCTGATCTGAGAAGGACAAGAAGTGATAATCGATGTTAGGATGAAGCTGCAGGATATGTAAGAATTGGTAGAGTGCGTCAGGTTGAAATCAATCCAGGACAATTCTTTCTCTTGCAGAACTTTGTAGGCCACGATTTCTGGTGACCACGGCAGATTTGAACTCGCGAGGAAGCTTGATAATGGAAGGGTACATGCAAATTCAAATATTGGTAAACATGGTGACGGTGGATCTCTCACACCAAATTATGAAGTTTCAGTACTGAGCCCCTCGTCAACTCAGAAGTTGGTCATTTAGGATTCTGCTTAATCCAGAAGCTCACCAAAACCATAAGAGCCAAGAGGGAAGGTGAGAGAGTTACAGAGAGTTCTGGTTGAACTCTTATGTCATTTCTTCAGTTTCACGAGGAAAATTAGTAATTGTCAAATGAGGTCCCTTAAAGTAAGTAAAATTATGATAGAAACCATATATAGATTAGCAGTGGCAGATTTGAGTTAGTAAAATTATGATACAAGGATCAAACACAGCATGGATGCAGCTTGATGTTTCGCTCGAAATAATAATAAAAATAACACATCCGAGCTAATTTCTCTCAATGAATCAAGATGACCAAAGCCAAAAGTTGGTCATTCCGAAGAGTGTTACAAAATTTGTGGTCGGGGGATGAGAGTTAAATTAAATCATGCATGAGGACGGTCTTCTTCTACCGTAGTGCAACATCATGATGTGGTCGGGGTTGAGCGAGTCTTGGAGCAGCGTCGCCGACGGTGACTCCCTCGAGCGCCAGAGGTGGTCTCGAACATGCAGCAACGACAACGAGGGAAGAAGCGTTTGGCCTCTGCATGTAATCTCCACCTGCTTAAATAATTAGTTAGTAACGTCGTCCTTAGAA
>JBBMKF010456510.1:0-11828 GCA_037834155.1 Curcuma caesia | reverse complement strand
AATACTATAATCAACCTTTTTCTTTTTTTTTGGCTATCTTAGCTTAATAAATTAGTCTGGTGCTAACTTTATCATCCAGAATCTCACTTAACAATTTCACCACAAATTAGGCAATGTTTTTGCTCATATATCTCAAAAAAAAAATAGAGAAAGCAAATTTTGTACTAAGAGTTTGGTATTTATCTTTTGTAAAAATTATCGAGACCAGTAATTTAAAAAAAAAATAAGAGTCAAATATATATTTAGTTAATATTTTTTTAAAATAAATGATAAATTTTTAAAAAAATATGGGTCAAATATATATATTTGACTTATATTTTTTTTAAAAAAATTACAAACCAAATATATGTTTGTCCAATAATTTTTTAAAAAAATTTATCAACCAATATATATGGTTGATATTTTTAATTGAGTTATTTGTCAAAATATATTTGGCTGCTAACTTAAAAAAAATTGAATCATTGTTATCAATTTTTCCATGATTTCTATAAAATAATAATCAATAAAATTTTAAAAAACTAGTTAAATAACTAATAAAAAGTTAAAATTTACCTAAAGTATTAAATTATCCAAAAATGACAAAAGAAAATAACTGATAAATAACTAATAAAAACGTGCTACAATAAAAGAATTAAGTAGAGCATCAAAACTATTTAGACTATATTTTCCTTTGTGAGTGGGAGTCAGTGCAGACTGTTAAAGTAATCTACTAGGTTGGTATTGCATAAGGAGTTACTGTAATATATTTTATGTCTTGTGTTCTTGTTGAACCTGTGACTTTTACATCATTTTTATTTTATGCTTGAATTGAGATTTCTATGCCTTCCAAGAAACAAAACACATATCAAAAGTCTCATCTTTATGATAAATCTCAGTCAGTCTCATGGACTCAATCCCTGGGGGTGACCGGTCCGGTCCCACAAAAGTTTTCCACTGACCACGAGAATAAATCGGGAAGCGCATACGGCGGCCAATCCAGATGCCCAACATCCTTTGATTGCGTTCTCCATTTGAAAGAAAATTCTTACAAATATGTCGTACCTGGAGATCGAATCGCAGGTCCCTGGGTCACAATCCGGATGTCCTACTATTGCACCATTGCCCCAGGGACAAAAGTCTCATCTTTATGAACTATATGACCAATGCATATTATCAAGATGAAGGATTAGTTTATTTATGCAAAGAAGCAATTATTAAAAATAACAAAGTCAATTGCAGGATAACCAGAACAGTGATCATGCTTGATACTATTGAATCAAGAAGAAAATGTGATAAAAAAAGAGTAAAACTATACAAAATAATATTATCATTTGATATTACATCACAACCTCATAAGTTACTACTCCACTTGTAGCTATTGCCTGACATAATGTTACATTAGAGATTACACCATTTGCTAAAAGAATGCAAACACTACAAAAAAAAATCATGATTTTGTGATGAATTTTATGATAAATTAAAAATCATCGCAAAAGATTTTGCGGCAAACTTTTTTTCGTTGCTATAAAGCCGTCGCCAAGCTTGGCGACGAAATTTCTCATTTCGTCACAAATATTTGTGATGAAAACTGAAATTTGTCCTCAAATTTGTCACAGATTTGCGACGAATTCAGTTTTCATCGTAAATCTACGACGAATCTTTTTCATCGTATATTTGAGATGAAAATCGGATTCATCGCAAATTTATGACGAAAACTGGATTCGTCGCCGATTGGCGACGAAAATGGGTTTCGTCACCAGTCGGCGACGAAAATAATTCGTCGCAGATTTGCGACGAAAATATGATTTGTCGCAAATCTACGACGAATTATTTTTTATCACAGATTGGTGACGAAAATGGGTTTCGTCGCAAATCTGTGACAAAAAAGTTCGTCGCAGATTTGCGACGAAAATCGGATTCGTCGCAAATCTGCGACGAAAATGATTCGTCGTAGATTTGCGACGAATTCGATTTTCGTCGCAAATCTGCGACGAATTTGGGGATGAATTTTAGTTTTCGTCGCAAATATCTGCAACGAAACGAGAAATTTTATCGCCAAACTTGGCGGCGACTTTATAGCAACGAAAAATAATTCGTCGCAAAATATTCTGCGACAAATTTTTTTAAAAATTCATCGCAGAATTCGTCCCAAAATCAGTGTTTTTTTTGTAGTGATTAGGACCTAACAAGTTCAGATTATGACTTGGAATTGGATGCGTTTGAATGAGCTATTTTTTTAGTCTACAATAATGTGTGTGAATATCTTTACGGTTGCAAATGAACTAAATGTTTATCGTAAGTAAGAATGATATTCGATTTAATAATTAAGAACTTATTTATGTTTGTTTGATATGCAAAATATGAATGAAACGAATGAGTTTGAATAATTTATTAGATTAAATGAATAAATTTGAACACATATATGTTTAACTTATTAATATTTATAATAAAGATTATGGACTGTTCGTAAATACTATTCATGAACAATAATATTCTTAAATAAAGGTTATGAGTTGTGTTCATCAATAAAATTTTTATCAAATTTATAAATAAATAAAAAAATTCTTTCAATAAATATTAAGTCCATTAATCAATCAAAAAAGAATAAAATTGTAAAAAAAATTTAAACAATCAAATAAATTTGAATTGAGAGTTTGATAATATTTAAATCAATCAAATTTAAATTTATAAAAAAGAAACTGAATAAGCTTAAATAACTATTTCAAAGACTTAATCTATTAGCTTATTTACTTTTCAAACAAATTTAAACATTATAAAGGTTGACTCTATTTAATTTATTTACCATCCTAGGTAACCTTTTTAATTCTCTTCTATTAAGATTTGATGGGATCTATATATATCTCTATAATGGTATGATATTGTTCATTTTAGACTCAAGCCCTCATGATTTTTATTTTTGGGTTGTACCTCATACCAATGATAATATCTTTCATCTTATAAACTCATGATCTTTTTCATATATTTTCAATGTGGAAATTTGATTGTATCCCAACAATCTACCTCTTAAACAAAGGACCACTAAGAGCCCCCTCTAACGGTCCCTTTGATGGGAGCCCCTCTACTATTATCCTCATGCTCCGGATCCCTATAGACCCCTTGTTGGGAGCCCTCTATTATGATCCTCATGGTTCGGATCCCAATGAACTCTTTGATGAAAGCTCCTCTACCATTATACTTATGGCCCGGATCTCAACAGACTCCTAGGACCCCTTCTTTTTTTTTTCTGAGGGTCCCCATAGGGCTCTACATAGACCTGACTCTGATGTCACTGTTAGAACAGATAGAATCCATATATATTTCTACAACGGTATAATATTGTCTACTTTGAGCCTAACCCTTATAGTTTTATTTTTGGATTGTATCCAAAAGGCCTCATATCAATGTAGATAATGATCTTTTTCTATGTCTTTCTAATGTGAGACTTTAATTGTATTCCAACATTTTCTACTATAGCATTTTCGCTCGGGTCTTCTCAAAAAATTATTACCTAGGACTACCCATCAAACAAATTAATTTTAACTTGTTTTCTTTTCTCTCTATTCCAATACCAAAAGTGATGTTATATTACTTTCCAAATAAGCAATGCACAACGACGATTAGCAATGATGATTTGATTCTCTCGCTAAGCATATCACATGTCCATGATGTTCAAATTATTAGTGATGTCGAACCATCATGTTAGGATCTACTTGTGCTTCTAGATTTAATTAATGGATGAACATGGGAAAAGGTTATCCAACTTCAGAATTAATCGGAATGAAGACCTGAATTAATGTTTAGATTAATCAAAAAAAACATTCATTCTTATTCACATCTCAATGATTGCCATGCACGCATGGCTCCTATTTATTCTTCACTTGATTATATTAGAGAAGCATGCACTTGCAAGGATTTTATAGCATACTAATATTGTGTCAAGATATATAAACTATGAAGGGAGAACCAAACCAAGAGCACCAATTTGTCATCTCACTAATAGCCAACCTTTTGCTAGTACAATTCTACAATATTTTTATTTAATTTGTAATAACGTTAAGTTTTTCAACTATGTTTATACAACTACAATATTATCACAATACTAGTATCGATGATGATCGATTGAATGGTTATCATGGATAGTCTTTGAATGAGGTTAATGTGAGATAATTTTGTGATAGACTATCATATATGGGTGTAGATGGTTGTGACATTTTGATGCCGGATAAAATAGTAATTATTCTGAAAGTTATTTTCACCATGGAATTTCAAAGAAGACATTGAAAATCTCCAATGCAGAGAAGTCATCTCTAAGTTTAACCGAATAAAATTGATTCAAAATAAAACTTATGCCATAACAATAATTAAACAAAAGTTTAAATATTCTCAAAACTCTAACAATGCAAAAGATGAAAATACCTAATACAATGACAAAATTATTCAGAGCCTCCGAGAAGGCTTTAAACGAAATTTTTTGAACCTTAGACTAGGTCATTATGGGTTACATTCGATAATGAATGTAGATCTTTGAGCGAGCTTCGATTCGATATATTAAAGATCCTATGATTTAATCCGAGTCAAAAATTATGACCTCTCAAAGCTCGGATCCCCTGCATCAGTTGTACTGAGTTGAAAAGAACATCTCCTAGAGTTTAGAATAGTGTCATTAGAATCCACAAAAATAAAGACTTAAGTGTTATACATTAAAGACATCAGAACTCTTTAAATGACTAGGAATGTGCAATTTGTAAGCATTATTATTGATTTGTTACAGTATCTCATAATATCCAATCTTCCTATCTTTAAATTTATTATACTTGTCAATAGGGAAATGATTACAAGTTAATACGGCCCAAACAAAGTCACTAACATCAAAAAGTACCTGATGATGATGACTATCAACCCGAGTCTTGTATTTCGTATTATTCTCATGAATAGTATGTTCACTACAAAAAAAAAAGTAAATTTGAGACGAATATTTGTGACGAAAATTATTCGTCACTAATTAACAATAATTTTTGTGACAAAATAGAGTTTCATCGCTAATCAATGATAAATTTGGCGACAAAAATAATTTTATTGAAGAATTAGCAGCATATTAAATCTGTCGGTAAATTCATCATGAAAATTATTTTGTATCGCCAAAGTCATCGCAATTTTACGATGAATTATTATTTCATCACTAATTGATTGACGATAAATAAAAAATTCACCAATTTAATGAAAGAATCATTCGTCACGAATATGCGATGAAATATTAACTCATCGCATTTAAATTGATGACAAAAGCAATGAAAAGTTTTTTCATCGCAGGCCGTAGGCCGTTGGTCGCTGGCCAAGGGCAGCAAGCTGAATGTCGCAGTCGTTGGCCCTTGGCCAGTAGTCCACGTCCCCTAGTTAGCAGCTAGCAGTTCGCGACCCCTGGCCATTAGCAACATATTAAATCCGTCAGTAAATTCATCGTGAAAATTATTTTTATCATCAAAATCATCGTAATTTTGCATGAATTTTTATTGCATTGCTAATTGGTGATGAATAAAATTTTTTTCACCAATTTGGCGATGAAAAATTAATTCATCACCAATTCGGTGATGAAAGAATCATTTGTCGCGAATATGCAATAAAATATTAATTCATCGCATTTAAATTGCCGACGCATTTTGTGACAAAGTAGGATTCATCGCCAAAGTTAAGACATTAAATCCTCGATCATGTTTTCTCTTCTCTCCTTCTCTCCCTTTATCACGTAGATCTTCCACACCATGGTCGCCTCTCTGCCCGCTGGTGCTGAATTTCTCCAACTTGCAAAGCCCTTGACAACGAAGTGGTATTTTTTCTCTCCATGTACGCCTCCATCGGTCGAGACAGCTCCCCCTCCCTGTACAGCGTCGATGGCCCGTCACGGACCGCAGGTCACAGCTGCTGATAGCTGGTTAGGGGCGGCAAGTTGCAGGCTACAACCGCTGGCTAGGGGTCGTGGGCCACCGGCTAAGGGTTGCGGGCCGCAGGTTGGGGCCGTTGTCCCACGGCGCTCGCCACCGACCAGGGGCCGTGAGCCGTAGGCCGAGGTCGCGGGTAGTGGTCGTGAGACCGCTAGCCAATGGTCGTTGGCCGCGAGGTCGTGAGGTTGTGAGGCCACGAGGTCACTGCTCGCTGGCCTCGAGGTGGCTAGCCGATGGCCACTGCTCGCGAGGTCGGTGGCTGCAAGGCCGATGGCGCGCTGCCCACGAGCCCCACCACCCACTACGAGCTCGGCTAGCCGTGAGCTCGATTGATTTCGAGCTTGTCTATTTGTGAGCTCATCCCTCGCTGTGAGCCTACTAGCTCCGAACTAATTAAGCTTTGGATAACTTTAAGTCTTTTATTTTTGTGATATTAATTTAGTTTACTAAAAATATTTATTTGTGTATATTTTATTTAATTATTAATTTTGTAATGTTATTTGTGCATGTCTCTATTTTACACGGACTTAAGTAATATAAGAGATACTCGTCTTTGTTCACCAACTTTAGGTATATTTACAATAATAGTTATTTTTGATAATGGATGTTATTTAGATATAACAGTGGTTACTTTAATATTAATTATTGTTATTCCAATTTAGTAGAAATTAATTATATTATATTTTTTGATGAGGAGGTCTATATTAGCTTTTATTTGTAGTAGATCAAAGTTAATATTTTAATATTTTTAAATTTAAAAATAGAAAAATACAGAAAGTAAGAAGTTGGATGTATAAAAAAAAACTTACATGAACGTAGAAGTTTAATTGACGAGTTTATTGTTGGGTTAGAATAATTTTTTATTTCACTTCTAGTAATGTTCAATTTATGAATGGGGATAAGATAATATGTGTGTGCAGAAAGTGTCACAATGATAAATTTTTATAGTGCAATAAAGTTCGAGAACATCTTTGTAGATTTGGTTTCACCCCCAATTACTATAATTGAATTTGTCATGGTAAAATGTTCATTTCTAATGAGGATTATGGACAAAACATACAAGTCTCAGTTAGTGGAGATCAGAATTATTATGATCAATTAAATCCATATAAGAGAATGATAATTGATGTAGCAGGTCAGAATTTCATTACTGAATCGAGTGGTGCAAGTTCTATTTTTCCTCCAATAGTTGAACAAATGTTTACTGCTTATGCATCACTATTGAAAGAGATAGAAGTACTAGGAGTTGGTGAAAATGTGAATAATGAACTATATCTCCAATTTTAGGATTCTTTATCTTATAATTCATTTAAAATTACTAATCCTTAAAGTATTGCTTTATTTAATGTTTGTTCACTTGAAATGTCACTAGAAACTTTCAGGTGCTTTCAGAAACTCTCTTAGTCTTGGACCAATAGCATCCATCAACAATTATCTTTTCCAGGGTTCAATCTCCCTAGACTCGGACATAGCCACGGACGAAGCGCAAAAACCAGTAGTCTCTTCCATTACTAGGGAATTGAATCTAAAGCCTGAAGTTGACGACGGGCCGACCTTGCCAACGAAGGACTCAGCCAAATTTAAACCATTTCATCAATGTTAGAAATATAAGGTAGTGTTTGGTTTGGTCTTTTTCTGTTTTCATTTTCTTATTTTCTAGAAATTATTGTTTGATTTGTGTTTTCCAATCTCATTCTTTGGAAAATGAGAAGTTATTTTCTAAGAAAATAGAAAATGACAAAATATCATTTTTGTGAAAAATAAAAATTACGACTGGCAAATAGAAAACATGAAAACGCAGTTACAGTAACGCTGCACACCCTAACCCTGATCGCACAACTCTTTTTCTCCTCCGACGCCGCAACCTCAGTGCCCTTCGGCCGCCATTGCTTCCGTCCTTCCCCATTGCGAGCAGAGAACCTTGCAGAGACCCAGTCGCCATTCGTCACTCCCTTATATCCTCCTCAATTTCCACACCGACGTCATCACGGTCGAGCTCCACAAGTGGGTTCACCCAGCCCTTCTCTGTCGCCGTTATTCCCGATGGCAACATCTATGCCCATGGCTCCCAGGATATGAAGTCAGTCGGGATCTAGTATTTGGAGGTCGTGCACCGCCTCAAGGCAGCTAGGTTTACCCCCGACCACACTGTTTACCTACCCTTCGTACCCAACGAGGAGATTGGCGGCACGGACGATGTGAGGGCTTTCGTAGCCTCGAACATCTTTAAGAAATTGGGCATCAGAGTGGTTCTTGATGAGGGTCTGGCATCGCACAACTCCTTAACCTAGGTGCGACAACTCTTAGATGTGCATAGGTTCTGTTTTTCCAATGGATTTTGTCGTGAGGTGTTCATGGTTAGATGATTGTTAGGTTGGGGCTTTTGGATCTTGATACCTTTGCTGAGGGTTTCCATTGGATAGAAGAGTTGTTGCCAACACACCGTTTAAGGTAAGGATCAAGTGGATTTTTCTATATTAATTTAGAAGGTTGTGCGTAATAGAAGAAGATGCATTTTTAAAACCACAAGCACGAGATGGGATAAAGACATCTTTACGACGTCCCTTAAATATGAATTGAGGATCTGCATCATCTATATATAAATCCCTAGTTAATCTTCCAACATTAGAGATAATAGATCTGAGCGTATGCATAGATCACTGGTTCCTTAACAATATATTACTTCCAAATTTTTGTATTTATCAATTCTTAAGCATTTCAGTATTAACATTCTCTACCATGAATCCATAATTAAACCCTGAAGAAAGTCTATTTGTTGACATCTGAGTTAAATTAATTTGTGTTATCATTTTTTAATTTTATTTTATCGAGATTTATTTGTTGACATCTAAGTTTGATTTGGATTTGTATAGACAATATATGTCTTGCGTGCCAATATTTTGAAATGAATTTTAGTTTACTTATTATGTTTTGGATTTCTACAGACACGTGTCTTGCGTGTTAATTAGATTTTTATTTTGGAGATGTTTGTTGGGTGTGAGTTTGGAGAGCAGTAATGTTTATTCTTGAATTCTTTGCTGTTCTTCACGTAAGGTTTTTCCTTTTCCATGAATAAGATAGTCTTTTTATTAAAAAAATTATTTTATTTATAATTTTTCATATTAATAAATCAAACATATTTTTCAGTTTTCTTTTCTAGAAAATAGAAAATAGTATATCATACCAAACATATTTTTTATTTTTAAAAAATTAAATTAGAAAATAAAAAATGAAAAATGAAAAATAGAAAAAAATTTCCAAACTAAACGCCTCGTAATATTGTCAAGTGTTTTCCATGATGATCCAGAATATTACAAGTATTCCTCTATCAGCCTTCTCATTCCATGATGAAGCAAGGAGTTTAAATTATTATCGAAGTTAGACCAATACTACAGAAAGCTTGGTATATATTCATATCAAAATGACACAGAAAGTTTCATTAAAGCTAATGTAGTTTGGGGATTACTCAAAAACTTCCAATTACTCTTTAGTTGCTATTTTTTCTTGGTATAAAATTCCTTTCTCTCAAGATGGTTAAAATAATATTTTTTTAACAACAGGGAAGATTTTTTTATTAGTTGAGATTCAGACTTTCTTATGGCATCTTTTCCGGGGATGGAGACTCAATATCAGAATAGTTATGATTACACGGTGTTTGTCTTCATGATGCTATAACACTATAGTCTCTGTGAATAGTGTCAGAATCTTATAACTCCTAGAAAGGCCTTGGTTTTCATATATTTGCTTTCTCCGTAAGACTGATTCATTGTTCATCCTTGTTATTGAGCTGGAAATTCTATTATACTCTCTTCGAATCATCAGGATATCTTCTTTAACTCTATTTATCTTATAATTCATTCATTGGGTCATTAATCTGTACAGTATTGCTTTATAAATTTAATATTTTTCTTCTTGAAATGCTTCAAAACTCTCAGGCCCAGAGTACCAAGCCACGAGCTCGCGATGTTGCATTACGACAGGCCTGGAATACTAAGACAACAGATCTGGAATACTGAGCTCTGAGCTCATGACTTTGCCTTACGATAGGCTTAGAATATCGAGCCTTGAGCTCGCGACTTTGCCTTATGACAGGCCTAGAATACTGAGCTCCAAGCTCGTGACTTTACCTTATGACAGGCCTAGAGCACTAAGCTCCGAGCTCGTGACTTTGCCTTATGACAGGCTTGGAGCACCGAGCTATGAGCTTGCGACTTTGTCTTATGACATGCCTAGATCACCGAGCCCTGAGCTTATGGCTTTGCTTTATGACAAGCCTGGAACACCGAGCCCCAAACTTTCTACTTTGCCTTACGACAGGCCTGAAACACCGAGCCCCGAGCTCGCTACTTTGCCTTTATGACAGTCATGGAACACCGAGCCTCGAGCTCGTGACTTTATCTTACGACAGACTTGAAACACCGGGCTTCGAGCCCTGAGCTCGCTACTTTGCCTTACGATAGGCCTAGAACACCGAGTCTCAGCTTGTGACTTTGCCTTACGATAAGCCTAGAACATCGAGCCTTGAGCTTGCAACTTTGCTTTACAACATGCCTAGAGCACTGAGCCCCAAGCTCGCGAATTTGCCTTACGACAAGCTTGGAACACCGAGCCCCGAGCTCGCAACTTTACCTTACGGCAGGATTGGAACACTGAGTCCTGAGCTTGCGACTTTACCTTACGACAGGCCTAGAATATCAAGCCCCGAGCTCATGACTTTGTCTTACGACAGGCCTGGAGCACCGAACCCTGAGCTTGTGACTTTGTCTTACATCGAGCCCGGAGCTTGGGATCTTGTTATGGCCACTTCATCCATATGTAGTGGAGCGATGACACCTCATCAAGGTATCCCGATGACAACTTAGTACAGTCTAGTCAGTCAGAATATGCCTCTTTTGATTAGACTAATTGGGGATGCTTATGATATGATAAAAATCTGTTACCTTCACGTGTCATGCGAGATAAAGTCATAAAGCTAGTTCATCCTTAAGATTAAGAAACCTTAGGACTGTTTCACCCGGAGAATAAGAAAAATATTTCGAAAAGTATGAATAATTGGAACGCATATATCGGAATAAAATCTCATATCTCGGAATATTTTCTAAACGGGTGCTAATATTTCGGAGATCAACTATATAAAAGGTTGCCCATATTATCCATGGGCACAAGTATGCACACATTAACCCTAATTTCTCTAAGTCCTTAAACCTTTTCCTTACGCAAAACCTAAACTTGAGCATTGGAGTAGCTTACCAGGATCCATCCCCAAGGCTATTCTAACTCTCTTTTTGAGTATTTTTCAAGTTTCTTTATCTTCTCCAGCGGCTATCTTCGAGGGGCGTACACATCAGTAGTTTATTGATCGGTGGCTTGATCATCCACGGTATTTTGGCTGAAACACTTTAGATCCCATAGATGGTAGTTGTGGTCGTGACAGACAGGTTCCAATTGAGGAAGCCTTGCATCGTGGTCGTAGCACTCGAGACGATATAGTTGAAGATATACAGAGACAAGTCATGGAAATATTACAGCATCTAACGATGCAAGATCTTGAAGATCGTGAGGTACGTGGTCTAGATCGTGATAGGCAGGTTCTGGCTGAGGAAGCCTCACACTGTGATTATAGTGCCCGAAATCTTAAAGGTTGTAAGTTCTTTTTTTTTACTTGGATGAAATTTTTCTTAAGAAAGATATAGACGACAAGATCGAAATAGTCGATGATCTAATTTATGACGAAAATGAGACTAAGTCAATTAGTAAGCCAGTATATGACGAGGTACTTTATGATAATGATTGTGAGATTTTGTGTTGGAAATGTGAATGGAAACAAGGAAATGGAAGGATGGAGAAGACCCTCATATGGAGGAGTTTAGTCCCACATTGGTAGTTGAGGGGCAACTTGGTTGGTTTATA
>JBBMKF010456482.1:0-11829 GCA_037834155.1 Curcuma caesia | reverse complement strand
AATACAAGTATATTTGTTTATCCGTGTGCGAGATGGTTCAGTTTTGCATTGTCCCATTTTTTTTCAATAATAATAATAATAATAATAATTTAACTATTTATGCACAAACATATTTTCAATGTTAATATGATTTATTTTATTTATTATTTTTCTAACTACTATAGTAAAAAAATGAAATCCGTCATCCTAACGGCTCTACACGATCGATCCCATGACTATTTGTGAGAAGGTAAATCGGAAAGTTACAGTTGGTCATTACGGATATTGTATCGGCTTCGTCGATATTCGACTCTTGTTCACTACAACAAATTTATTCTATAATAACCAACTCAATGATGCTTCGAAAGCATCATTTTTCCACTTGCAAATTTTGTATGGGTTGTTTAATCAAGGAGACAGACTTAAGCAATTTAACTTGTGTGAAGCAATTTTAAACCAGGATCACAAGTAACCAATGACAACATTGTCTAATTAGCTGACCTCAATCTTCAGTTGAGTAAATTGAGCCAGTGATCCCACTTTCACTAGCTTTATACCACCTTAAACCTAAGTGAAGTCTTGAGATCCAACTAAGTCACACACTGACTCTAGACCTATACCAATTCAGTTGAAGCTTCATGTTACTAGCTAGTCTTCATCTACTTAGCTAAACATATAATGTCCAAAAGCAAAAATCCAAGATTACAATCACAACTTTCATATCTCTAAGTCATCGACTTTGTCAATGCTTCTCTTTGCCCATGAGTTTACCTCGTGTCAGGTCTCCGGTCCTTTAATACACTAAGTTCTTCTAGTTTGCTCCATGTGTCACTCATCTTTCCTTGTTTACAAGTCCATCTCACCTAGAGTATACTTTGGGTCATGTCTTTGAAACCTCGGATGTACTGAAGTCAATAATTTGCTTCACATGTCATCCTTCTTACCTTGCTTTTCAAGTCTTACACCTCATATCAAATCTCCGATATCTTAAATGCACTAAACTTGATAAGCTTGCTTCACATGTTGTCCTTCTTCCCTCGCCTGCCAAGTCCACCTCTATATTAGGTCTACGAGTCATTGAACCTAAACTAACCAATTCTATCGTGTTGATTCATGCAACCAACTAACACAACCTCATCGAACTTAACTATTGCCAAGTGCCAACAACATGACAAAAATGATCTTGAGGCATAAATAAATAAATGTAGAGGTGAGCAAATAAAAATTCCAGCTAAGCAAGTCTCCTAAATTTATTCAATGAGTATATTAATGAATTTGATGTAAAAAAAAGTATGATCCCATTCAAGATTAAGGATGAAGGAATCATCAAGGATGAGGTTGGTGACAAATCAGAGGTCTTCACTACGGATATCACCAGACAAGATATCCACAGGCTTGGGAGAATCTTTCCAACAATCAAAGAGAGTTAGAATGGAGGCCAAGGTTGATCTTGACACAACCATTCCGACGCTCAAATTAGACCTCGGTGATTGGAGAATGAACAAGAAGAAGAACCATGGAAAGTAAAAAAAAGTGATTAGACTTGTATGCGCATACCTGTGCCTAAGAAAGCAAACCTCTTTTTATACTACCTCCTTAGCAAAATGGGAGGCACCCATGACCCTTAGTTCTCCACGTTTTGGTTGAGGGGGTGTCATGCCATCACACGTCCTCCTCATCTCATGGCCATGTTGTCCCATTCCCTGATTTTCTGTTAATCGTGTTGTCCCACGTTCATCACATTCCCAACTAGATTCGTCCTTCCTAATTGGGCATCAAGTGGTAGAGATCCCAGAGTTGGATGTTGAATAGAAAGGGACCTGGAATCAGGAGTAGGAAGCCGAGTGGTAGCAATCCAGGAGTCAAGAATTAGGAGTTACGCATCGAGTGATAGTGATCCCAGAGTCGGGAGTCAGGCCTCAAGTGGTAATGATCTCGGAGTCGGGAGCTGAGTATGATGATCGCCACCGCGTTAAATCTAGATGAGACATAAGTCTTACTAGACTTGAATGTGACTTGATGATCTCCCTTGGTGGCTAACTTGACCTGTTAGCGCGATCTAATCAAAATGGAGCTCATCTTGACCTCGTCCAATTCATTTGACTTTTGATATACAACTCAGCTTGACTCTTGACTTGTGCTGCCTGGAATCGAAGTATCTCTACCACATCATAGTGTTTAATAAGCATTTTGCAAGAATAGTTTAGGACCTTAGACATTTTATCAGTCATCTTTTCCATGACAACAATAGGCAAAATTAACCAATTTTATTATTTTTAAAAAAGAAGATATATGTCACAACTTTCTTAGATGAAACTCAACAAAGAGTAGAGTCCACTTACCTAAGCTTTTAAGATAACTTTTTGTATAGGTTCACAAGTTATCATGTAAAACTAGATTGGGATGTAGGGACCCACTTAAATGACATTCCATCAAGTCTTATAAAAACCCTTTTAAATACTTCACAATGCCTATAATTTAGATAGCCTCAATTGTTATGGTTACTTAGAAAATGTTAAACTCAAATTAACAATAGTTCATTTATCTAATGTTATAAATTCATCTAAACAAAGATGACACAGTAACAACAACAATTTATCAATTTATCAGAAGAAATCAGAGAGGCTGAAATGCAATTTTATGAAGATTTAACAAATAAACAGCAAAAATTCATGACTTATGAGGGGAAACAGCATCAGTTACTCCCCAAATCAAGAACCGATGTCCAATGAAGTCAGTCATATAGCATTCCAATTAAAAGATGAGGGGAAAAAAGGATCAACTCTCATTGTACTTACTTGACAAATAGTTCCATCAATTCAAGATTTTCAATTAGCGCAACCAAATGATCATTATGATGACATTCCAAGGCTCAGTGGAACAGTTAGCTCATCGATTCAATAGTCATATTTAGATCAACTGCTGTTACAAAATGCATGCAGAAGAGTATGTGAATCGGCTGCAAGCTTAGTACCTGTATCAGCTATTCATCATTGTCAATGAAAACACATTTGAATTCTGAGTTATCGCATGATAGTTGCCGTTCATCGAGAGTACCAAACCAAATGCCAGTGCACAGTCATCCTGGTTGTACAATTACCATGAACAAAATTTTAACTAGTTTACTCCAAAGAGTAGGGATTAAGCAACAACTCAATGATGATGATCATGAATGTTAAGGCTTTGGATGACAAGAACTTGGATGCATCAAGCATTTTTCTGGTGCTCAGACAAAAATGGTAGCGCTTGTGAATAATAGCTCTCTCATCTCTAGAATCCCTGTTATACCATTATTTGAAATTACAGAAGATAGTGAACTAGTTTTGATCAAACCATCCTGTCACTTGGAACATTTGCCAGTGATGGTTTTTTCGGAAACTAGCCAATTGCTGGATAGATTGAAGTTTCTTGAGTATCGTAAAGCATCAAATATGACACTTTAGGTCCATCTCGGGCAGGAAGAATACAAATACTACACACCTACGAAAAAGAAGCAACTGGTTATCACTTGCGGAGGAAACAATTAGTTAACAGTAATATAAATTCAAAAGGAAATAATTTTTGGATATCCTGGAATCATTCGTGAGTTTCAAAATGCAGGACTCATGAATCCTGGGACTCAGAGGAAGAAATTTGTGTAGCAGATCTAACATTGGCACTATTCAACAAGATTATGAACTGACAGACTATAAGGTCACCAACATTGTGCTACAATCACTCTTACTGTGTAAGTAGCAGGCCAAGAAAAAGACAAGGAAAAATGAGAGAATCATTTTTGCGTAATAAGTTATTATGTGTTTTACTTATGAGTAATGATAGATAGCATGAAAAATTGTAACATGAATGTAGCATGACACACTGCATACAGTGGGTCCCACTGACATGCAATGGGACCCACATCCATGCAATTGAGTGTGTCATGCTACATTCATGCTGCATTTTTCATGCTACCTATCATTACTCTTTACTTATTACCTGGTTTAGAAAAAGTTGAGAGGAAAAATATTGCAGTTCTCCACAAAGTAGGAAATACAACAGATCAGTTTGCCTTGCAAGAAGAAATGAATTCCATAGTTGAGAATCACAGTAAACAGATCACTCCATTCCATTGCAAAACAACATTGATCAGTATATGTAACGTTACTTCATAAATATCTTTTGCATTCAGAAATAATATGCTGGTCAATCTCTCCATGCTCTAGGAAATACGAATTCTACGAATAGTAAGAAAATCTGTAAACGTTATGAAAACAGATCACACAGGAAAACAGTGGACAATTGACTTACTGCTTTTGTTTTACAAAAAAGTGTGGTTGAAACCATCGAGAACTAGAAGGCATGACACGTGAAGCACCCACTGCGAGAACCGATCTGGCAATTTTTGTGGAAGTGTGAAGCCTTTTTATTTCTCATAACCTGGTTTTCTTGAAACGCAGCCACATCACTTCTCATCTCCTGAGCTTTACTCTGTGCCAATCTAAGCTTATTCAAAATTTTCTCCATTGAGGAAGATCTTTTCTTTTCTAGCTTCATCTGTCATGACAAATAATGGCTTCTAATTGTGAAAGTATTCAATTAAAATTGTATACAAATTTAAATTGAGAAAGTTGGCAGAAAAAATTAGGGACAAGAAGTAGCTGTTTGAATTCTGTGGAACCTCTAGTTTTCTGATCTCTGCCTCAGCTTTTGCCTTTTGCAGGTTTTCCCATGCAGTGATCTTGGCCTCCTCTCTCTTTTTCCTTTCAAATATTTTCCAAAGTAAAAGATGTGAACATTCGATAATTACACATCAAAAGGACAAGATCAAGTACCCTATTCAAAATGGTCATCACATCATCATCAAGCTTGTTTGTCCAAACTATTAGAGCTGTCACTACTTGAAATTACGTGTCTGCCAGTTTATAGTTTTTATACAAAGATACAATTATCAAGCAGATATCATGGATATGAATTAAATGGCACTAATTAAAATGATTGACCATATTGATATGGTCCACTATCCTCTTCAAACAATTAAGGCTTGCTCAAGAGAAATAGCATTTTCCATGTTAATCATTGTCATGATTATCCAGTTAGTTATAATTCTCAACCTGTCAATCCGTGTACCAGTCTTGTGCAGTCGTGCATCTATAATTCAGTTATACCTCAAATAATTTGCATATGTAAAATGTTCATCAACTTCAGAGAATAACAAACAAAAGACAAAGAAAGAATTACTCTGAAATGGAATTTGCTGCCTTGCTAACATCCCAAGCACAAGTTTTTCCCTCAGTCTTCTTCCACCTTATGATTCTTGGTGACTGCCTGTTGGAGCCTCGTGCTGTGTGTTTCCTGCACCACCTGGTTACAGTTACACCGTTATCTACCTGCACATCCCTGACCTCAAGCTTTGAAAAGTGGCTAGCTAGCTCCTCAATTGCAGAGGATGAGGCAGAGGAGGGGGAAGAAGGTTTTTCCCTGGGAGAAGAGGAAGTGCTTCCATCTGTGCTCATCTGAGTTGCTACATCCTTCCTTAAAATTGAAGAGGAGAGCATCGATGCTGCTTCTCTGCTACAATCAAACTTGTCATCTGCATAGTGATCCAAAGATGATTTGGTGAAGTGAAGAACTAGATGTGACAGTTGATTCTCATTCCACCAACACAAACAGCATAATACTACTTAACCAGTAAAACATACCAAAATAGGGAACAAAAGTGTAGCAGTAGGATTTCTTTCGGTATGTATATGTAACATATGCACGAGTATGTTATAGACAATTGTAGTACCATCGAATATAGACATGAACAAATTTTACGAGTATATCGTTGTAAATCAATTTCTCAAGTAAATGAGATATTAATATCCAAAACTATTCAAGTTACGAAGAGTTGGTTTGAAATTTATCGTACAAAGGCATTGGCTTGTAGTGAGGTCCATGGGTGAATGCACGATCACTAACTCAAGTGTGTACAAGTGTTAATTCTTATGAAACCAATAATGTGTGAAATTGGCTAAGATTATGAGATCAATTCCAGAAATTGGGCTACAAAGGGAAGCTATCACATTTAATTGGGGATTAAAACTTAATCTCAATTAAATAGAATTAATTAACTAATTCACGAAACTTCATGGAGTAGCTGAAATAGATCACGGTGCTCAAAACTCCAAACAACAAAACTTGTAGAACAGAAGGATATGTCTTTGTCTTGTGCATTGAGAAGTGATCACACATCTTCCTCATCTGCACACTCTGACATGACTAGTGAGAAGTCATGTTGATCATAGTACTGCTTCTTGAAATTTGTACGCTTCCAATGAACATGGCTTTTGGTACTTAGCGCATGTACTGAGTGTGTCAGCACAGAACCACACCTTCATGGCGTCAATTTCATGCATTCGAATAGAAATGGGCAAATGCTCCTCTCCTTGACTATCACGTTAAGGGACATACTGAGCAAACAGTGGGCGCAATCCATGTAATCAAGTCAATCCTAATCCGTGTGATTTCATAGTGATGACCAGAAAATGAATTAAAGTAATTTTGCAAAAAAAAAGAACATTTTTGGAATTATCTTATCTCCCCACAGTTAGAAGAAATTATTCATCCCTCTAGACAAAAACTATTCTTTTGCTCAAAGCACTTAATTGCACTTAATTCTCAAGTGGTGAAACCTTCTCGGAGAGGTAAAAGGGCACTTAATTAATCTATATGCAACCATCTCATAAAGCCATGTTGTTAGGTTTAATCGGATTACTAAAATGGAAGTCTAGTACCAACCAGATCCCCTGATTTGAGTCCAAATCTAACTACTATGAAAGTCTGCAGCCATTAAGATGTCAAACAACTTAGAAAACAATATTTCATATTGTGGTTAGACAGACACATGATTGGACAGAATGTGAGATATTAATTGCTCCTCGAGGAATTTTAGAGTTTGTTAAAGTTGCAATAAAAGTAAAATCATGATTAGAAGTAGCAAATAACTGGATGGAGTTTAACATTGTACCATACCCTGAGAACTGGGAATGGAGGACGATGACTCGATAGGATTATCTGACCAACCATGGACACTAGCAGATCGGAATATGTAAGGCTCCCCAGTGGTATAATTAGCTTTTCCATTCCCTTCCATAGCACCGCCGACTACTCCCATTCCTCCTCTGCAGCTTCCTCTGCCTCTACCACCATTACCAGAGAAACCCCGTTCTGGAATCAGAACTCCGGCTAGGAACGGCGAGTTCGCAGCAAAATTCCCAACCCTGCCACTGTCAAAACAAGGTACCAGCGGCGAGGCCAATGAATAGTTGCTGTTGCCTAGTTCAAGCCCTGCCGGAGGACCAAGCGGCCCACTCTTCGACTTGGGACGCCGGTGATGCGATTGAACAAACGGCCTCCCAACTCCATCACCTGAGGCGGGGCTAAAAATCCATCTCTCTGCATCCTCCCATTTGGAGGGTAAAGCTCTTCCATTAGCAAACGGCAAGAGGACGCCGCCGCCACCATACCTCCGGTTGTTATTCGCCGGCAGAGGCACTCGCTCCGAGCTCCACCCCTTCTGATACGCTGCCGCCCCAGCGCCGTGCCGGTAGCTGGGAGTTCCGGGGCTCGTGAACGTGCCCGATCTGCCCCGAGACGAGGCGGCGGAGCTATTCTTCATCCCTGCTGCTACGCCGCTAGTGAAGAACCGGGGCGAGAGGCCAGAGCATCGGCGCTCTGGTCGCCGAAATCGAGCGAGACGGGCCGCCTCCGCCGCGGCTTCAGATCTGTACCGCTACGTCTGGCATTGCGCGAGAACCAGAAGCAAAGTTCAAAACTTTACAAATGCGGACCATTGATTATAGATTCAAGGAAATGTCATGTACCTTGGAGAGCGTGAGAAAAAAATCTGTGCTGATGGGTGTGAAGATGATGGCTTTCCTACCTCCTCGTTGTTCCCTTTCTTCGTCTAGTTTTACTTCCCTTTCTACAAAATCATCTGGTGAAATGCGATACCCAAGTAAAGCTTCAGAGATCAGTGGGCGGCATCAACACCAGCTCAGGCGGTGGAAGTGGGAACAGTGTAAAAAAGAGCAGCAGTACGGGCCTTTGGAGCGATTAGTAGGTGGTCGAAGGGCAGTGGCCTTGGGCGGGAGCGAGGCGAACTGGCAAATAGAAAGCCCTGCTCTCTGGACCTGGATCAGCAGGAGGGCCACCACCGGCGTGCTCACGTAACTCCAAAGCTGCTGCAGCAATCACAGAAAAGGTCGAAGCGTCTCCATTAAAACAGAAGGAAGACAAATCATGTGGTTACAAGGTGCTACAGAAGCAGAGACTGGCATGAAGAAGGAAAGCAAAAAAGGGCATCATCTCTTTGACAAAAAAAAAAGGGTTCTTTCTTTTTGTTCTTCTTTCTTCTTTTGGTGTTTTTCTCATCGGATCCGATTTGCTTTGCATTATTGTACTTTCGCCCCATGATTTTCATAGTAGATTTAGCCAGACCTCAGATCTGTTGACTCCTCTACAGTAAAGAATGACCAACAATGCGACAAGGAAGAATTCCATAGAGCAAATTGCTAGGAAAACACATGCAACTCTCTCAGAGAAGGTTCATACTGGCCTTAAATTACTCTTCAGAGTCTTCTCAATCTCGCATGGGAACAGTAAAAACTGCAAAACTTTGTTTCGCATACTGCTCACTATTTTATTCAATTTCAATTTAATGTTGTTACCTTGGTTAATCGCCCCAATAAGATCGGAATACCAATTAAACTCCACCACATTCCATGTCTGAAATTCTATCGAGAAAAATGACCGACATTTTGGATTCCGGAAAGGGTGAGATCGAATAGAGAAAGAGAAGGATCTATACTTAAAAAAAAATTACAGCAACGTCGCCGGATTCGTAGGAACAAGGATCTGTAACGCTTCCGGGAGCGGAAGAAAAAATACCGCCTCCATTGCCGCTCCAACCATGTTCCACCGCCGTCACCAAAACCTCCTTCTCCGCCGCTTCTGCGCCGCTGCGGACGCATCCCCTTCCGGCCCTAACCCTAATGCAGCCATCCTCCGATCGGCCAAGCGATTCCGATGAGTTGGAGATCGAATGAGGAAGCAAAGCGAAGCGATTAAATTACACGCTTCGTACTGAACCTCTAATAAAAGAGCATGTCTCTCCCAAAGTGGCATCGTCAATTTATTCTCGCTGAGGCTTCTCAAATGGGATCAAAAACACTTTTCCAAATATTGAACACGCATTTCTACGTATCACATACTGTTTCACTTGCTTCGTTTCTTACGTTGCAAGTTTTTATTGGTC
The DNA here is from genome assembly GCA_037834155.1 of Curcuma caesia. Classification (NCBI taxonomy): domain Eukaryota; kingdom Viridiplantae; phylum Streptophyta; class Magnoliopsida; order Zingiberales; family Zingiberaceae; genus Curcuma; species Curcuma caesia. Next base: position 2,573 of record JBBMKF010456482.1, on the reverse strand, counting down.
AGTGAAATCGTAGCCATTGCAGTGGATCCAAGTTTTGATACGATGTCTCTCCAGCTTAACTTAAGATTGAAGGGGAGCTGAGTAAGAGACGGACAACGGTAGTTGTTGGAGATGAGGGAGAGACGGACAGCGGTAGTTGTTGGAGTAGGTTAGGATGATGGACGATTTTAGAATGCTCCGCGGAGTAGCAGAAAATCACCCTTAGAATTAATCAAGAAAAAAATGTCATTCGTTTGAAGAGAAATAAAAAGGAATATCAAAAATTCGCGCAGATAAAGCAAACCCAACTACTTTCAAAGTAACAGAGCAATGACTGGAATGAGAGAGTTAGAGTCGAAAAGAGGATTCCTCACTTCTTTCTCTCATTCAAGATTGTGCATAAGACTTTCATCTTGCACGATTCCTAAGTGCTAAAAGAAAGATACACTCTCATACGTCGTACTCTCCTTTAGGGTAAAGAAACTAATAGGGTAGAGAAGCCAAGTAGCATACCCAGAGACGTCAAAGACTCCTACCGGACCCTTGGAGATGCCTACTTGGCACCCGGAGACGCCTACCTGACACCCGGAGGCACCGAAAATGCCAACCCGAATAAGTCTATCTAACACCCAAAGATGCCCAACCTATCTTTGCCTACTCAACACTCGAAGACGCCAATTCGAATACGTCTATCCGACACCCGAAGACGCCGAAAAAATTCGCCTATCTTATGGGCAACCTTTGGTTGGGCTCATTTGCCTTAATTTGTCGTCCAAATCTTGATCTAATTTCCCGTCAAAATCCAACGTCTTCACGAGGTAATTCACAATGATGTTTTGCTCACCCTTCTCGTACTAATCGAAATCCCATTAACTGTTGAAGGCTTTTATTTTTTATTTTCATCGATCGTTGGAGTGACATGTTCTTTCTCAAACCAAGGTTGGAGTTTCATCGATTTTTTTTCTCTTAGATTGTGAAGAAATCAAAGTGGTGCAGCGGAAGTATGGTGGGTTTATAACCCACAGGTCCGTCCCTGGATCTAAATCTGACTCTGATACTAAGTATTTTAGTTTTTTTAACTAAATTTTGGTCTTTTTGATTCATTTGCCTTGATTCGTCATTCGAACCTTGATCTAATTTTCGATTGAATTCCAACGCCTTCACGAGGTAATCCATCAACGATGTTCTGCTCACCATTCTCATACCGATTGAAATCTCATTGTCTGCTGATAGCTTTTGTTTTTGGTGCTCATCGATCGTTGGAGTGCAAGGTCTTTCTCAACCCAAGGTTCGATTTTCACAGACTTTTTTCTCTTGGATTACGAAGAAATTAGAGTGGCGCGGTGGAAGTTGGTGGGCACATAACCCACAGGATTGAAACTTAGCTTTGATACTAAATATTTTTGTTTTTTTTAACTAAATTTTGTTCTTTTTGATTCATTTGCTTTGATTTGTCACCAAACCTTGACCTAATTTCCTGTCGAAATCCAACGCCTTCACGAAGTAATTAATACGTCAATGATGTTTTGCTCACCCTTCTCGTACCGATCAAAATCCCATTATCGGTTAAAGGCTTCTGTTTTTAATGCTCATCGATTGTTGGAATGACATGATCTTTCCGACTCAAGGTTGGATTTTCATCAACTTTTTTCTCTTGGATTTTGAAGAAATTAAACTGGTGCAGCAGAAGCGTAGTGGACCCATAACCCATAGGTTCTAGGATCAAAATCTGGCTCTGATACTAAGTATTTTAGTTTTTTTTAACTAAAATTTGCTCTTTGTGATGCATTTGCCTTGATTCGTCGGCCGAACCTTGATCTAATTTCTCGTCGAAATCCAACGCCTTTGCGAGGTAATCCATCAACGATGTTTTGCTCACCTTTCTAGTACCGATCAAAATTTCATTGTCTGCTGAAAACTTTTATTTTTGATGCTCATCGATCGTTGGAGTTGCATGGTCTTTCTCGATCAAAATTTGGATTTCCCCTGACTTTTTTCTTTTGAATTGCGAAGAAATCAAGGTGGCACAGTGGAAGCGTGGTGAGCTCATAACCCACGGGTCCCATGATCGGATTTTGATATTAAGTATTTTAGCTTTTTAATTAAAGTTTGCATTTTTTGATTAATTTGTTTTGATTCGTGGGTCGATTTAATTTTCCATCGAAATCCAACGCCTTCACGAGATAAGTCATCAACGATGTTCTGCTCATCTGTCTTGTACTGATCAAAATCCTATTATCTATTAAAGGCTTCTATTTTTTTATGTTTATCGATCATTAGAGTGACATGATCTTTCTCGATCTAAGGTTGAATTTTCATCGATTTTTTTCTTTTGAATTGAAAAAATCAAAGTGGCACAACGAAACGAAAGCATAATGGTCCATAACCCACATGTTTAAAAATTGAAACCTAATATTAAGTATTTTAGTTTTTTAAATTAAATTAGTTCGTTTAACGAATCTAGATGAAAGCAGCTGCAGTCCTTTGGACATTGCTCTCCACATTAATTTTTACTCTTTTTCGTTTTGATCGGGAATATTTAAATTTGTCAAAATATGTGAATATTATTCAAATGTATCATTGGGCCTTAATCA
>JBBMKF010456471.1:0-11834 GCA_037834155.1 Curcuma caesia | reverse complement strand
CAATCTTTATGTTTCTTGATCTCCACGTAAACTCACTTAAGCAAATGAGTTCAATATCTCATATTGACTCATTTAAGTATGATCATGCATTTCGTGGTCCTACTCTATCAAGAGGTCGTAAAATATCACTCCCGTTATATGGGAGGAAAAAATCTCATCTACATCACTCACATCTCTCTGCATAATTCGTTACATACCCAGTGATCACCTTTATAGTCCATCCTATTACGGATGACGTTTAACGATATCAAAGTACATAACTCTTTATGTAGGGAACCGTAGTGACTTCAGGTCTAAGGACTAGTCGCATGAGAAAGTTTATGACACTCATATAATGATCTATGAAACTTTCTCATGACAGATCAATTCAGTATACATTCTCTAATGTATACCCATGTCTCAACTTAATATCTCATATTCATGACTTGTGAGATCAAATCTTTCAGTTGACCCACATGCTAATCTCAACACACTAACATCGTCCCTGAATATTAATGTTTGACTAGGAATGATTAAGAGTAGTGTTCTTTATATCATCTCACTATCGATTCAAATAATCGATACAATATAGATTAGAACTAACTATCCAAGGGCATTATTATACTTAGTTATTTGGCACAAATACAAAGTATGATAACCAAAAAATTTGTCTTTATTAATAATAGAATATGATACAAAAAGTCCCTAGTCAATTATCACATAATTGACTCTAGAGCTACTGTTAACATCCTTTACAAGGACGCCTTCGATAGAATACAGATTAAGAGAAGCTATAGCCCATGGCTACTTCTCTGTTCGACGTCACCGAATACGAGGTTTAACCTTTAGGACAAATTTAACTTCCTCTCTCCCTAGGGAAAGAGTCTCTTCGTCGAACATGCAGCGTCGTTTTTACAGTGGTAGACACTCTGTCCTCCTATAACATCATTCTGGAAAGACTGACTCTCAGCTCCTTTGGTGCAGTTGTGTCTACCTTTCATCAAAAGTTAAAATTCCCGTCTACGACCAAGTCGGCTTTGTCAGTGGTGATCAAGGTATCGCTCGCAAGTGCTACATCGATATGGTCCAAACCGACCTTCGCGAAGTACAGAGAAAACAAAAAATTGAGATTCATTCTGTACAAGACGCGCCTCTTTCTTAGCCAACTGAAGAGAAGGTAGAAGTACAGATTGTGTCTGGTCAGCCCGATCAGGTCACACAAGTAGTGATCGACCTGCCTTCTGAGGTAAAAGGGCAATTAATCACTTGTCTCAGTAGGAACCATGAAGTCTTCGCCTGATCGCTTGGGAGATCATCGATGTGGCCCCAACGGTAATGGAGCACCGGCTCAACCTTCTTCCTAGGTCTCGACCCATCCGACAGAAGAGGCGACACTTCGCGCTCGAACAAGACAAAGCAGTCCGCAAGGAGATCAATAAGCTATTGAAGGCCGGGCAAATACGGAAAGTGCAGTTCCCCTCCTGGTTGGCAAATATGGTACTAGTGCCGGGCAGGTCTATGTCGATTTCCAAGATCTCAACAAGACATGTCCCACAGATTGTTACCCACTCCCTCGGATAAATCAACTGGTGGATTCTACGACCGACTATGAACTCATTTGCATGATAAATGTCTACCTGGGTTATCACCAAATCCCCCTCGTCAAGAAAGATTAAGAGGTCAGCTTTGTCACCTCGGATGAAACCTTCTGCTACACTGTCATACCCTTTGGATTAAAGAATGCTAAGGTCACCTACCAGCGACTCATGGACAAGGTCTTCAAACACCAGGTGGCTATAATGTGGAGGTCTATATAGACAACATACTAATCAAGTCTGCACAGGCCGAACAACTGACAGTTAATATAGAGGAAACATTCGGCACTCTGTGGAGATATGGTCTCAAGTTGAATCCAAACAAATGTCTGTTCGACGTCAAGAGCGATTGCTTCTTGGACTATGTTGTCACCGAGCGAGTAATCGAAGCTAATCCCAAAAAAGTCAGAGCCTCGCAAAATATGATGTCACCAAATACCAAAGAGATGCAAAGATTCGTAGGACGAATTATATGACCCTATCCCGATTTATCTCCCACTCGACCGAGAGGAGCTTATCCTTTTTCAAAATCCTCCACCGAGCCACTCGATCCTCCTGGGATGACAAGTGCGAGCAGGCATTCACTTATCTAAAATAATATCTGATCGATCTACCGATCCTCGCCAAGCCAGTGTCGCAGGAACACCTATGGATATCTTCCGCCTCATAGGAAGCTCTCGGCTCAGTCCTGGTCAAGTAGGAAGTCCATATCTAGCGACCGGTCTATTTCTTGAGCCACTTATTGAAGGATGCGGAGACCTGCTATACATCCTTGGAAAAATTGGCACTGGATCTCACTCTGATGGCTCGGCAATTGCGTCCTTATTTCCTCTCACACCCAATCACAATACTCACGAACAACGGCCTGGGTCAGGTTCTTGTCGAACTTGAGGTCTCGGGATGCCTCATTAAATGGACAACCGAGTTGGGCAAATATAATATTCAGTATCTTCCTCGGACTGCCATCAAAGCTCAAGTCTTAGTTGATTTTCTGACCGAGGTGATATACCAAGAATTCCCAGAAACTCGAAAGATCTTCATGGATGGATCAACCACTAAAAAGGATAGCGAAGTTGGAGTATTATTGTGCTCCCCACAAGCGAACACGTTGCAACTGGCCGTGAAATTACAATTCCATACCACCAACAATAAGGTTGAGTACGAAGCTTTACTCATAGGACTCCAAACTGCCTGACATGTAGGTGCTTCCCGAGTCATCATACACTCAGATTCACAGTTGATGGATTAACAAATCATGGACACTTTCGAGATCTGTAACGAGTGACTCAAGCGCTATGCCAAGGCCGTGGATAAATTGAAGACTGAATTACAAGAGGTTACTTTACAAAAAGTGTCTCGAACTAATACCTAGAAGGCGGACGAGTTGACTAAACTGCTAGTGCATTAGCTACTTGGGAGCTAGAAGAGCCCACCATCTGAGAACAGTTGATTGTCCATGTGGATCAAACACCTCGACCTGCTGGGTCTATTGATTGACAGACCTCCATCATCTCTTTTTTACAACAAGGGGTCTTACTTGAAGACCCCGAGCAGGCTCGGACCCTCAAACAAAGAGCCGCTCAGTTTACATTGATTGAGGATACCTTATACAAACGGGTGTTCTCTTGCCTCTTGCTCAAATATCTTGATCCCGACGAAGCCAACTACGTCTTGCGCAAAATACATTAAGGCTGATGTGGAAATCACACTAGTGGGCAAATTTTGGCTCCGAAGGTATTGTTGGTGGGGTATTTCTAACCCACCTTACAAGCCGACTCGACTCAACTAGTCAGTACCTACCTCAGCTATCAGAAGCATCAATCTTTGCTCCACCATTCAGCTGAGCCGCTGAAAGCCTCAACCGTATCATATCCCTTCGATCAATGACGAATGGACATCGTTGGCTCTTTCCCTCTTGGGCCTAACTAAAAGAAATTCCTTTTGATTGCGATAGACTACTTTTCTATATAGGTAAAAGCCGAGCCACTTGCACGGATCATAGAAAAGAGCGTACTCAAGTTCCTATAGCAGAACATCGTCTGTCGATACGCTTTCAAAGCCATAAACTCCAAGAATGATGCAAACACTTGAGAATTCAGCAAGCTTTCATCTCGGTCTACTACCCGCAGAGCAATGGACAGACCAAAGTCGTAAATCGAGAGCTCGTTCGAGGACTGAAAACGAAACTGAATCACACTGGAGGTTCCCGAGTTGATGAGCTCCTTGCTATTCTTTGGGTCTACCGAACCACACTGCGGGACAACACAGAAATGACCCCTTTCCACCTTGTCTATAGGGGAGAAGTCATGGTCCCGATCGAAGTTGGCTGCTCATCCAAAATCCAAACATACGTAGGAGGGGAGGATAATGTCAATCAAAGGTTGTTGGAGTTAGACCTCATCTCGGAAACACGCGACAGGGGTGTCTTCACGTCTACCGACGACGGATGAGTCAAGCTTACAATAAACGGGTTATTCCCTGCCCATTTCAAGTAGGAGACTTTGTTTGGAAGAAAAGGAAACCTATGGGTGGAAAATCGAAAAGTTTGAACCACGTTGGGAAAGGCCCTACCAATTCACCTGCCGACTGGCAGACGGATCCTACTACCTGACCGACCCCCAGAAAACAGAGCTCCCGAGGCCATGACGCCACTCACTTGCGGCTTTATCATACCTAAAGGAACAAAATAGCAGTAGTTCCCTCTTATTCCTGCTCCATCTCTGTAAAACCTTGTACTTCATAAAAATATGTTTCAGCACAATCTCTCGGTCCTCTTAGTTCCTCACTAATAAAGTTGCCTTACGACAGACCTGGATTCCTAGCTCTGCGTTAGCAACTTGGCCCTCAGACGACCTGACTCTCTCAACCCTCTTACCCCCTGGCTAATGGCTCCATCTTACAACAGACCTGGATTTCTAACTCCACGCTAGCGACTCAGCTCTCTAGCCTGACTCTCTCGGCCCTCTTAGCCCCTTGCTAATGGTTCCGCCTTACGATAGGCCTGGATTCCTAACTTCACGCTAACGACTCGGCCCTCCGACGACCTTACTCTCTCGGCCCTTTTAACCCCTCGCTAATGGCTCCACCTTACGACAGACCTGGATTCCTAACTTCGCGCTAGCGACTCAGCCCTCCGATGGCCTGACTCTCAACCCTCTTAGCCCCTCGCTAATGGCTCGGTCTTACGACATACTTAGATCCTAGCTCCGCGCTAGTGACTCGACCCTCCAACGATCTGACTCTCTCAGCTCTCTTAGCACTTCGCTAATGGCTCCGCCTTACGACAAGCTCAAATTTCTAGCTCCACGCTAGCGACTCGACCCTCCGACAGTCTGACGCTCTCGACCCTCTTAACTCATCGCTAATGGCTCCGTCTTACGACAGACCTGGATTCCTAACTTCGCGCTAGCGACTCGACCCTCCGACGACCTAACACTCTCAGACCTTTAACTTCTTGCTAACGGCCCCGCTTCGCGACAAGTATGGACTTCACCCTCCATTCAATTTGATGATGAATGACATCCTTCTCTCCTAGTTTCTCTCTCTGCCCAGGCTACTCTAGCTCCTGTTGGCTTTACCTCTCAAGTCTCTCTAATCTGCGCTGAGTGCGGGTCTACGAACTCTAGTTGAACCAAGCTTCCACTTTACTGGCTCTTTCATTCCACTTCTTACACTTGTCTAGTTTCCCCCACCGAGGAATCAGGTCAATGTTGTTATATTTGAGAGATGTTAAGACAATCGTCTTACGATTATACTATTTATTGGATAAATAATAATTTACTATTTAAGTACACATTTTCTATGTGTTTAATTGGATTTTAAACTCATTTATTTAATGCCCACAATACGATTCATAACATGAGAGAATTTGTGATTGGATCATAATTAGTGAACAATTCTACATGTGCAATTATGAATGTATTGAAATTATCTATAGTCGAGAAATTGATGAGCACGAACGTCATCGATTCTATTAAGACTAACACGTTTAAACTTCTTAACTTGCCAAACAGCTGTTCTAACTGGCTGGAGACATTGGATGTTGAGAGTTAAACGTGGATGTTGGTTAAATATAACCACTTCATTGGAGTGACCTGCCATGAGACTTCATATGGTTCTATACATATGTAGATCTCAGTGCAACTTAAGTGCAAATTTTCTTTGACTTGCAATATTCAAATCAACTTAGTCATGGAGGCTTATACTTTAACATCTTAAGCAAATATCTCCGAGGAGATGTGGATCCGGGATAATCGAGTATAAGTCAAAGTGTCCAAAGGTGTTTGAATAGCCCACGGAGAATTCATCGCTCTTTGAAAAAAGGAAATATATACCTTGTGGCCGCTTGTTAGGATTGTTACTGAAAGTCTTTAGCCAAAGCATTACACGTGAAGAGTATAGTACTCTTGAACACATGTACAAGTAACTTAAATCCACAAGATAAAAAAGTAAACTTGGGCTAGGTGTGACATAGTCAGCCTAGTGAGGACTAACACACATAGATACTAAACGGGTATAAGACGGTAAAAGGATCAAGGTACATTTTATTATAACTGCTGAAGGGTTTAGAAATGTTCTGTAATCAATTGTTGATTTTTCGATCAATTAGAGATCATGATGTACTACTAGATATCACTCATGATCATTCCACAATTAATGGTTAATTACGAATAACCAACATAACCGGGAACCAATTAGGTCACACGCACGATAAGTTCTCCGAATGCCTTAAAACGAGTTTGAAAATTATATTCTCAGATCAAGAGAAATAAAGTCCGATTGGACAGAACAAAGACAAAATTGACTTCGTTTTATGAAGACGAAATAAACAAAAATGATTTAATTCAAATCGGAGATGATTTGGTTATTGAACCAAACGATTCGATTTTAAACTAAATTGAACCAACTTGTTCTAGTTCATGATGAAAGATATTTTTGGCAAATCAGAAGCGATGAGGGACTTCAACTTGTGAGGACGAATTGAACAAAACTAGTTTGGATCAAATCGAAGGTCGTTTGATTATTGAACCAAACTAATCAAAATTAAACCGATTTGCTACAGTAATCAGCCCGGTTCGCTACAATAAACCCGGTTCATGTCAATCCAGTTTATTTCCTTTTCTTTTCTTCCAGTTTGGTTTCGCTCGGCCACCGCCCGCCTGCAGCGACTTCTTCTCCACGCGTAATCACGCGAGCCTGCTTCCACTGAAATAGGATTGCAATTTCATCGCGCGATCCCGCATTCGCCGACAGAAAAATCACGACGACCGCGATATAAGGCTTTGCTGGCCGTGTTGGGGCAATGGACAAAAACCCTAGCCTAGCCGTCACCGCTGTCGCCGCGTTCCCTTCTTCTCGAGCATCGTCGCCGCCTTCGCGTGGGCGATCGGAGGAATCGGAGCGGCAAAGGCCATAAACCCTAGCCGCAATTTAATCCCCTGCTTCTCCCAGCTGCCATCCCTGGCTTCTTGGTCGCGCGAGCTTTGCCGAACGCATATGGAGAAGAACGACAGAGAAACACTTGAAACCATGTCGCCTGGTTCCTTCGTTCCTCTCCCTCCCTGGCGTTTCCCAAGCGAAGGTCGCCAACAGCATGAGAAAGAATCACAATTTTGATTTGTTGCCGCCAATTGTTGCTTTTGCGGGAGAAATTTTTCTCGATATTGCGATTTTTGGGATGATCAGTGATTTTAGGTTCAAGGGTTTTTCACCTTTCTGCCGGTTGCCAAACCCTAGCCGTGATTTTATAAAAATCGCATCCTCTCCTATGTAGCCGACAGCGTGAATGCTAGAAGAACCCACTCCTTCCTAGATCATCGGCGTTCGACGTCGGTAGTTGCTTCCTTCCTGCACTACCTATCAGATCTGTGGCAGAGGAATTCCCAGCGTTGGATACCGGGGTTTGTGCCGAAGCTTGTTGTGAAGTCGTTAAAAATTATTTCCAATCAACGGATAAGTTTTCCAACCACTATCGATCAATCTCGTTGCCCAATGACCATCTACCATCTTCGCGGAATCTTGTGACGATTTCGAAAAATGTTCCAACAATGTTGGAAAGGATTTCTGACTGTTTGCCTTTATCAGCGATCAAAGGTTTACCACCAAAAACTACACCAGAAATATGATTTTCGATAATAGTTAGAAACCCTGAAAAATGATCGCGACAAATGTTGTTGCGTGTTTCCAAAATTAAATTTTCTCTCGAATCGATCGTTATCGATCATCATCGACAGTACCGAAGACGATGACACAACTCGTGACTTCGAAAGTCATCCAAATGAGAGCTTGATGTGGATCATAGTAGAGGCGGAACTTCGACAAGGATCGCTCGATTGATGTCAACTTCGCTCAACATCATCAACAAGGTACGTGTTGAATAATTTATTATTTTAAAATTTAAATTTTTAATTATGTCTTGTATCTGTTATTTCTTATATTTGCATACATGTGTTATAATAATTAGTTTTAATTATTATTCTATTTTCGTGAACACGTTTGCAAAACGTGTAAACACGCACATTGCACCGGGACAATCCCAACAGATGTCTCCACAGGATTCAGCCAGACATGTGTCAGGTGAAGGTTTCTTGAGAGTAATCCTCTTAGCGATGTTCACTTCCCTATCGATGGCTTGGGAACTTGTTCGAACTCGGTGTCTTCCTCAATAAGTCGGGTCGACACTCGGCCTATGCCCTTCAAAGTCTAGCCCTGCTCACCTGACTAACTCAATTGCGTCTACCTCCCTGGCCCGACTTTGATCGTAAACATCGTTCGACTAGTTCAGCCCGTGTCATTACTTATTCTTCTCGCCCGGTTCGGTTTCAATTGCCAATGTCGCTCGACTAGTTTTGCTCGCAGCTCTGGCCTCACTCGATCAGCTGACTCACTCATGTCCTTACGATTTATTCTATTTGTCCAACTCAACTTTGGTCAATTTTGTGCGTTCTCTTTCACTCGGTCTCAGCTGCAGATCTGGAAGGCTACTCGACGAAGAACATCAAGACACTTAACCAATATACTTCTTTGTATTAAAATTTGTTTTAACCGTACAAATTAATACACACACGATTGGCAAAAGATTTTCTTTCATTAATATTGCCTTTACATTACAAAAAGATAGACCAAAAACAAACATAAGAAAACAATGCAAAGGTAAGAGTCTTAGGCTTAGTCGTTCCTCTCGATCGTTTCCATTGGATCTCGAAGAGTGGCGGGCTGCTCAGAGGCATGGGGTTCCTCGGCCTTTTCAAGAGCCTCAGCCTGCTCGACTTCCACAGGGACATCTAGTTGCTCGGTCTCCGCAGGATCATCGGGTTCCTCGGCTTCGGGGGGAGCATCGCCCTTCTCAGAGTCGAGCAAGTCCTCCTAAACCTTCTTGGTGTCCAGGAAGCTTAAGTCTATGCCTCGAATGACGAGCTTCACTTGGATAAACTGTCGAATGATGTCGTTGAATCCATGCGTTAGCATTTTTCTAGAGCACCACGCCAACAAATCATAAAATTCCTCAGACGCCAGGAAGTCGCGCTTCTGCTTTGCCAGCCGAATCCCTTCCTGCTCCCGGTAACTCTGTCTTGGCCATCTCCAGGGCCGCCCGAGTCGCCTCTAACTCCGGGTTGAGGCGAGCCTCCTTGGTTCAGGCCTCAATCAACTGCCAACTTAATCGCTCCCTCTCTTGGCAGGCGTCGGTCTACAGCTGAAGGTGTTGCGCCTCGACGGTGGCCAACTCGACTTCTCAGCAAGCCAGTGTGTGCTCCGCGTTGAGGGAGACTTCCTGGGCTTGCTTCTCCCTGTGGCTGGCGTCTGCGACCACAACCCTCGCCCAGGTGAGCTCCTGCTCCAATTCTTGCACCCGATTTGAATGGCCTTTAGCGTGCTTGCGCCACTTCTCGACCTCCGCCTCCACCTTCTCTTTGGCCTATTGTGCCATCGCCTACTCAACTTTGGCTCGATCGGCCGCCATCATGGCCTCCGACAAACCACCCTCGATAGAGGCCTTTTAAGTCTGCTGCCCCTTGAGATGAGCAATTTGGCTCTCCATCCGTTGATGGTGTTTCTCGACTCGGACCAATTGGTGATAGAGGGCTTTTTGCTCTATTCCGACTTGCGATCAAAGAAGCAATATGTTAGAAGGCCAATAAAAAAAAAAGGACAAAGGACTCGTACAGGTTCTCGCTCAAGTCCAGTAACCCAAGCTGAGGGATGACATGCTCCTGATAGATGTGAAGACGGTCACCCACGGTCTCGCCCGTCTCCCAGAGCCTCTCATCACCACAAAAAATAATGGATTTGCTAGCTCTGGAGCGGGGAATAGACAATTCTATCGAGGTCGGGAGACGGGGGAGAGACGCCACACTCTAGCCCGACAGCTGGGTGTCATTCGATGGAACGCCAGTGGCCCCCGATGACCTTGACACCCTCGAGCCCTCAATGACTTTCCCCTTATCCTTGTCTTGGACTCCTTGGGGACGTGCTGGCGTGATAGGGACAGTGGTCGACTTCTCCACGGAAGCGAGACACTTCCACTTCTTGGACTGCTCGACCTCAACGGTAGCACCCGAGGCCGAGGACTTGTGCCAGTGGGCCTCCTTGACAGGTCAGGTCCTCGCCGAGGTGTTGACACCCAATGCTCCCTTGACTCCAGCTTGCCTCTGAGCTGTGTGGGTCCGCGACTGGCTAGATCCCGCCCCTTTAGTCCTCAGTCTGGTGGCCTCCCCTTCGGCGGCGGATGGCTAACCTACCAAGGACGGTCGGGTAGGCAGCATCTCAGACAAGGTCATGTGGTGTCCCCCTCAGCCCAGAGGGCCTCCACGGAGGTCAAGTCTCACTTCAGGACCTTGTTCATAGAAACATTCAACATGATTTGACCTGCAAAACAAAGCAGAGTTAGTTAGTGAAAGAGAAAAGCGTTAAACAAATTTCAGGCTTACTTAGGCGGTCCTACAAAAGGATAGCAATGGGACTCAACCCTGCTCGGTACAGCAAGGTTTCATTGTTGACTAGGTTGTTAACATTAAATTCCAAGTCGATCAGGATTTCCGTGGCATCCCGAAAGGCTCAGGATAAACGATACTGACCTACAGGGCTGCAAGCGGTAGGTCGGGATTCTAGTGGATCAGCCAAATATAAAGATGAGGGGATTTGATGTAGAAAAAACGTCCTTTCCAGCTCTTATGCGAAGTCAAGTACTCACTTAAGAAGGTGCACCCGTGCAGAACGGCGAAGTAGAACACTCTGCACTCAGCACGCCTCAGGCTAAAAAAGACATTAAAAAGTGAGGTGTCTAGGATAATTTGGAACAATCGACACACGACGACTGTCCCACAGATCAACTTGAACGAGTTGGGAGCAAGTTGGGATAAGTTTATCTGGAAGAAGGCAGCTAAGTCTTGTATAAATGGAAGAATCGGAAACCTAAAGTCGCTAGTCATTTGGCTATAGAAACAAGTGATATGGCCCGGGAACGGTTCCTGGGGGCAGTGCTCAGGCATGGGTATGTAGATAGAATGATTGGCGAGGATGTTATACTACATTCGGAGGAGGCGGGCAGCGTCTCTATCGTAGACAGAGTCTTAGATTTCATACCAGGGTAACTCAGAGGCCATGGAAGGGGTGAATAGGGTGATGATCAGAACTTATGATGGAAAGAGGGACGATGACGGAAAGAGGGACGACGACACAGGACGATCGGAAAGACGGAGCTTAAGAAGTGAGGGGGAACTAAACACTCGAGCGCGATGAAAACAACTAAGGCCCCGATGAAACCCCTTTTATACTATCACCGAGAGTACTGTAGGGCTGACGTGTCAACACGGGCCACCATTGGATCAAAACGGTTACATTTTCATGGTCAGAGCTACACCACACGTTCGACCAATCAGATCGACGCATCCTCTCTCCTCTACCGCGCCTCGTCGTCAATCCTGACTTTTGATCCTCGTCAAGCCCTCAATCCTCACCGTTGGGAGTCTGACACTGGCACGTGGTAGCCTGATGTCGGATCTGGTCGTATGAATCCCGTAGCCAATATCACACGCCTCCGTCATCAATGTAGAGATACGCCCCTCGGTCTCGAGACAGATCGCGTATCCGAGCCACTAAATGCAACTCGACTGTCCCCTGATTGTGGAGTCGACCCGTAACTTTAAATCCGACCCGTGGCGAGCAATTCAACCCATTATTGCGAACCCAACCAATTGTTAGGATGTATACTGAAAAGACTTGTCTTTTGTATGAATATTTATGAAATAAGAAATCATGTTT